>JBBPBX010036758.1:7825-21859 GCA_038048925.1 Garcialebias charrua | reverse complement strand
GTGTGTGTGTGTGTGTGTGTGCACAGAAATCTTCAAACCATTTCAAACCAAAGCCATAACCACCAAATATACGTCACATTTAACCATTTCATGTTTGGCGAGTTGTTTCATCACAACCCTGGAAGTCATGAGGTCCCCTTTAAAATCCAGACTGGAGGTGTTTCTCTGTTTTTTATTTATTTTTTTTATATCTGGGTGGAGGGTAGGGGGGCAGAGAAACTGATCCAAGAGAACAAAAGCTTTAGGAGTAGAAAGCAGACCAACGTTCTCTCCTTCTGTTTCCATCCTCTTTCCGCCCCCATCATTCAACACAAGCGCCTGCCATCTGACACCCCTCTGAGGAGTTGTTTTGTAGAGCTTGCTTTTAAAACACACACACACACAAACACCCAATTTCACACACACCACTTGTCTATGCACTGGCAGTTGTAAGGATGATATCCAAAAAAGGAGAGCCAGGCCAAATGGCACAGGGGAGGAACAGACGGAAGGATAGAGCTTCATTCAAGCCTTCATGCACGTGAAAAAAAAAAAAAAGAGAGAGATAAGAAGAAGGATGATGGAGAGAGGTTCTCTGTTGGTGGACTATGTGTGGATCAACAGTCGCTTGCTTGGTCTGATGCCACCTGGCTGTGCCCCACAAGCAGCACTCGGGGGTTTGTGTGAGTGTGAGGGAGCCTTGCTGGGCCGGATCAAACTTTAGCTGGGCAGCAGATGGTGGTGCCGGCGTGGGGTGGACATGCAAGCAAGGTGGGCTCGCACACATGGATGCACACCGGCTGCTCCGCCTGTGCAGCCAGGAACAGTTCAGTCAATGTTAATCAGACCATCGTCAACCTTCATCATTACAAATACATTTAGAGCTTTTGTTTTCCGGGTGATAGTGTTTTTGTTTGTCTCTAGTTATCAACGTTTCTCAGGAATTGCCATACAAATGTGAACGAAACTCTCTGAAACTAATGACGCAATGAAATTCTGAAGCTGAATAATATTTGAAGCACCTGATCCAAGATGGCCGACACACAGCAAATTGACTGTAACTAACTCAACACGTTTTAAATTAAACAAAACGTTTGTGTTGTATATGAGATGATCCTCAACACACGTTTTGAGTGCTAACAGATGGCACAAGATGTCCGCTAAACATTTTATTGACAATAATAATAATAATTGATGGATTTTAATAAAACTTTCAGGTAATCTTTTAATTTATATCTACAAATGATTTACGTTTGGAGCTGACTCAGATCAAAATACCTCAGCTAACTGACCTTAAAACACAAAAGAAAATGTACACTTTAGTTACTTTTTAACATATTGCGCTAAAAGTCGCTAATGTACAGGTGGTCCCCGACTTACAAGCGAGTTCCGTAACTAGGAGGTGCTCGTAACACGAAAACTCGTATGTCGGAACCCGAAACACGTGTCGCTCGTAAGTCCGGATTTTCGGTCGTAAGTCGGAAAATTTATGCTAGCGCTACTACGAACACCCGTTTTTCAACACAAACGTACATACTAGTTCAAAAACATGCTCAGAAACTTGTTCATAAATGGTTAGCTAACACACTTTCATCTAAAAACACATACCAGTGCTGTATTTTCTATACAACTTTACTGTTCGTTAGTCAGATCGTAAGTCCGTAACCTCGTGTCAATGTCGTCGTAAGTCGGGGACTACCTGTAATAGCTTAAAGTTATTCACAACCCATACTCTGAGTATGATCTTTTAATTGCAATGATTGGTTAATTAATTTTAAAATGTGCCTAAAAGGAATTCCATAATTTCTCAACATACAGTTGATTTTAGTCTAAAACTAAAAGCTGCGGTAAGGAATGCTAGGCCTTTAATTCATCTTCTATTTTCTCAGATTTTGTCGTTTTTTTAATCCCAAATAAGTAAATATTTTATTACTGAGATTATTTGGCACACATGTGTTCATCGGCCTGCAGCTGAGCAGCTGTCCAGGGAGTGGAGGACGTCTCTATTGTTGGAGTGTGATGGATGAGGTGGGAGCTTTACATTCTGCAGTGTGCTGCAAACTGGGGTAGGGTGGCGTGGGGGGACACAACGTGCACCTTTATTACTGCAGTGGATGTAAACAGATGTTTTCCAGAGGCTTTGTGAACAACAATGCACCGTCCCCGTGTCGTTTTCTGCAAGGCGAGGACAAAAACTGTCAAATCAGGATCACAGCAAATGAGCGGATGATGACACGACACGTCCGCAGTGCTGCTGCGCCGCAAAGAAGATTGATTTCCTTTGAACGCAGGGCTGTTGGTTTTAGAAAGGCCTGCTTCGTGTTTGGCCTTAGATCCATAACTCACAAGTTGTTTCGCTCGCACGAACCAAAAAAACTCTTTCAGACTTTGACAAGATATTTCGTTTAGAAAATGGATTTCTTAACCTTCTATTAAAAAGTCACGACTCAGACTAATTGTGGCTTAATTTATACGTTTTGACATTGTGACGATGAGAAATGATGGAGCTGTTGTTTTGGTCAAGCCTGCAAAATGTCATTTTGCAGAAGCTCACGCATTTTGGTTCCATCCATTCTCTTTACCCACTTCTTCCTTTTCAGGTCGCAGGGGTCGTTGGTGCCCATATCCAGCAGTCACTGTGCGATGGGCAGGGGGACACCCTGGTCTCCAGTCCATCGCAGGGACACAAACAACCATTCACTCTTTCACCCAGGGACAATTTAGAGTTACCACTTAGTCTAACATGCATGTTTTCGTTCTGTGAGAGGAAACCGTAGTACCCTGAGAAAAACCCACGCATGCATGGAGAGAACATGCAAACGCCACCCAGAAAGGCCCCGGGGCCGGGATTTGCACAAACAACCTGCTCGCTGAGAGGCGGCAGCTCTACCAAGTGCATCACCATGTTTGTTAAATGTGCTCTGTAAAATGTTTTTGTTTTGTTTTGTTTTCTGAATATTTGGTTTTGCAAAACAATATTTTCCATAATTCTGATATTTGGCCCTCCTGCTGCCCTTAAGTCAAAAAGACCGTTGAGGCCTCAGTTTTAAACGTGAGGCCTCTTGAGTTATTTTGACCCAAGGGCAGCAGGAGGGTTAAAATGTTTATCTGACTGTGGTTTCAGTCTCGTGTTTGCCGTCATTCTCAGGTTTTCTCATTTGTGTGTCTGTCTGTGTGTGGGTGGGGGGCTTTCTCTACATCAGGGGTCACCAACCTTTTCGAAACTGAGAGCTACTTCGTGGGTACGGAGTCATAAAAAAGGGCACCAGTTTGATAAACTCTTCGGAAATAACAAAGCGTAAATTGAAAAAAAAAAAGTATAATAAACATATTTTAAGAACATATTTTTAAGATAGACATTTTAAAATATATATATAAATACAAAAAAAGAATAACAACTGAATAAAATGAAATTTTAAATGCAGCTTAGTAGTGAGTTGTGCTATTTTTAGAACAGGTCCGGGGGCACCTCAAATGGTCCTTGGGGGCACCCGGGTGCCCGCGGGCACCATGTTGGTGACCCCTGCTCTACATATTCTCACAGTTTTGTGTGCATTTTGGTGTACCATATTTATTTGGACTATAATGTGCAATGTGTGATTATAAGGCACATTTTTCATTCAACCTTTATTTAGGCAGGTTAATCGCATTGAGCCTCGAGGACTCATTTACAAGAGAGACCTAGATTAAGCAACACAAAACAGTCAGATAAGTCAAACTTTTATTCAACTCATTCATAATAACTATGGTACATAAAATTGTTTCGAGGTCAGTAAGCACAATCAGAATTAATACATAAGGTGCACCTGATTATAAGGCTCACTGTTGATTTTTGAGAAAATTTAAGGATTTAGTACGCCTTTCAGTCCGAAAAATACGGTATTGTTGTTCCCCTATTTGTTGTGTTTTCTGAAGTTTTGCTGTACCGTAGTCATTCATTGCACCTAAAGCCCCCTGTATACTTGTGCGTCCTGTCAACCACGAGGAAACTGTGCGTACTGTCCACAGAGGGTTGAAACTTCATGCTCGAGCGTCCACCCTGAGAAGCTGCAGAGCAGCTCCACAGATAAGGGACGTTTACCTTCGGGAAAAATTGAGGTCGCCGATTGGCCATTTGCTGACACACCAACTACATTGATTGACAGGTCAAAAAAAAGGTGAGAGCAGGCAGCACTAGCTGCAGCGGTTTTCTGTGTTTATATGTTCTTAATAAAAAGTTGTTGTTTTTTTTTAAGTCAGGGAGCGCTGGCCCTGCACACATCAGAGCGGCCCACCAGGAAATCCCTCCTGCAGCAACTCTGGACTTGATTTTTATTCGCCTGTGACAAATTCCTTCATTTATCACCATTTCAGTCATGGCATCAGTGGACGAGGAGGAAAGAGATAGCTTGCCTTTTGGCAAAAAAAAAAAGGCCAGATCAAGAATGAAGAAGGGGAATTTAATACATTGGTGTCACATAAAAAACAGTCCGTCGCCGAGCAGTTTATTGTGCGACACCGCGTACGTGTACGAGGTCGTAAAAATTTAGCTTTGCGCGGACATGCACTTTAAATCACTTCTTGGTCTGCTGCCTTCATACATCTCTGAGACTGGTATATGTATTTTTATTTTTGTATGCTGCTTTTTTTTTTTTTCTTTTTTATTGTTTTAGTTAGATATCTTTTGTTTTACTGTACAGCACTTTGGCTAACCCTGCGGTTTTTAAAATGTGCTATATAAATAAAGCTGATTGATTGATTGATCTCCTCCTACATGTCTCTGAGCGAGTGCAGCTACAGCGTAAGCTCTCAGGACATGATTACCTGCAGTGTCAGTGAGGACTGAACTAGGCAACAGAGCCTCCTCCTACTCTGCTCCTATTTCCTGGAATATCTTGCAAAAAGATCTGAAGCTCTCGACCTTGACCTCTCTAAGTGGCTTCAAACATCTGTTAAGTTCATGGCTGTAGCGGATATGGGGTTGTAAATATATTGTTAATTATCAGTTAAATGATGCATGTAATATGCAAATAACCTCGTGTGTGGGCACCACCTCTACTAAGAGAGGAAACCCCCGTCTCTTATTTACCCCAAAATAATGTACGCGAGTTATTTTCTCGTGTTTAAAGGGCATCTAATCAATTAACACACACAGATATGCCAAAAACAATCACAAATTCAGTTGATTTTTGTATTTTATTATAAAAATAAGAATCTGTGATTATATATGGTGAAAATCAAGCATGACAAAAATTAACTGAACATAAAATGGCTTTGATGAGTATAATAGATTAAACTTAAAGGCAGACTTAGGACTGGTTTCTTTCTAAGCTGAACTATATTTAAGTTTAATGTGCAGTTATTGTGATGTAAGGTCAATTGGTGTAAGGTGAGCTAAGTTGGTCTGATAAGTTGTGATGTAGGGTCACCAGCAAATAGATGAAATCATGAGTTGTCCCGTGAACAATTTCCACAGATACCAGGCAGGTGGGTGCAGATTAGGTAGCTGGTAAATTGTGAAATCTCCCGAGTTACCTTGACTAGTCCTCCTCTGGACCTGGTTCGATGGATAACTGTTCTGGATGGATTACTCACAGTTCACTCTGGGAAGGTGCTGGCTCTGTATCTTTTGTCCCGTCTCGTTTCTTTCTTCCTAGGATGTCTCACTAGGAAGTATTCTCTGAGTTTCAGTGCAGAAACAGGTTTCT
Organism: Garcialebias charrua; assembly: GCA_038048925.1. Lineage (NCBI taxonomy): Eukaryota > Metazoa > Chordata > Actinopteri > Cyprinodontiformes > Rivulidae > Garcialebias > Garcialebias charrua. The sequence goes on along the minus strand of JBBPBX010036758.1, from coordinate 16,193 downwards.
CCTCTCGTCTCTGCTCAGAGGATGAAGTTGTCTTCCTGAAGAAGTTCAGAAGCTGCTTCTTCTCTCTCAGAAGGTTTCTCTCAGAAGTAGTGCTTTCTTAGAAGTGATGCAAGTAGAAGTTTAAGGACAAGTTGAAGAAGTCGCTGTGTGTAAGATGGATTCACCTCGAGAGGAGGTGTGGTTCTAAGTTTTGCTTGTGTTTATAAATCTAACGTCCTGTTTTCTGCCTTAAAGTTTTCCTTTTAAAGAGAAAAAAGTCAAATGTATTATCTTAAAGAAAGATTACTTAGAACACACATTTTCATGAATAAACATTCAGATATGGAATGAACAGGAATTACATATTTGAAATAATAACATGCAATATTTTAACCAAAGGTCTCGCTGTCCATCTGTCCACCTCCTGTAAAAAGGAATGCCAGTTTGAACAAAGGCTTCTTGTAGTTTTATCTTCATGAGATTGAGTCTCTGGGAGTAATACTCCTTTTCGAAAAGGCAAGTTATCAACGTAGCCCGTTCAGATGTTTTAGAAACTCTGAGGTCAGTTGAACACAGGCTCATTAAAACGGTCTGTCCGGTTTATGGGAAAATGAGTTAATGTTGCAATGAAGTGACAGTTTCTTATTATTTTAGTGTCAAATTGAGAAGCTTGTGAACTGAGACTGAATAAAATATGTCTGTTCATTCCAAAGGGAATAGATTAATCTTGTTTTAACAGTTTCAAGCACAAAACACTTGAATAATATTTGTTTAAAGTGGCGTGAACTCTTTTGTTTGTTTGAGCTGAGGTGATGTGTCTCTGAGGTGAGGTGTTCCCCTACATGGCAAAAAACAATGCAGACATGTTCCTGTTTTTAGTTTTCTACACCGTCTTATAATCCAGCAGTTTTTTTGTTTGTTTGTTTGTTTGTTTGTTTGTTAGGTTTTTTTTTTGCTACTTTTCCTTTTGACCATGCTTTTTGGTTGCCATTTTGTTTCGATTTGTTAAAAAAATAAAAATAAAATTTGTACGCCTCTTTTTTGACTGTCTATTGTTGTCATTGTTACCCATTGTTGTCATCACTTTTTGCTGCACTATGTAACTTTGTAGTGCAGTCTGTAACTTTTCTAACAATATATTTTTAACATATTTCTTCACTCTGTCACTATCTACTGACAGACTGATGTTAGACAAAGTAATCTCTGAAAAAAAACTATAGTCCCCTTGCTTCTCTATCAGCATTTATAAAAACACTAAAAACACAGAGTGACCCGTCGTTAACCAGCCAATAAAAACAGAGTTTGTAACCAGCCAATAAAAACAGAGCTTGAATTTGAATCAGCCAATAAAAACNCTGTTCAACCTCTCCTGAAAAAACCAAACCTTGACCCCTCAGTCGTATCCTACTTCAGGCCTGTCTCAAGACTCCCATTTGTTTCTAAACTTCTGGAAAAAATAGTTAAGTCCCAATTGAAGTGCTTCCTGGAGGAGCACACTATCCTTGAGTTATTCCAATCTGGCTTTAAACCTCTCCACAGCACTGAAACTGGCCTACTGAAGGTTTTTAATGACATTTTATCCACAGACACTGGTGTTTCTGTGCTGCTTGTCCTGTTGGACCTTATATCCGCTTTTGACATCATCGACCATGAGATCCTCATTGCTAGGTTGGAGCAGTGGGTGGGCATCACAGGGTCTGCTCTCAGTGGTTCAGATCCTACCTCGCTGACAGAGCCTTTTGTGTTTCCATCAAAGATTTTAGTTCATCAGTGGCAGCACTTAAATGGGGGGTTCCACAGGGGTCCATCCTGGGTCCTCTCCCATTCTCTTTATACCTGCTGCCACTTGGTGCTATTTTCCGGAAACACCCCTCATAGCAGCTGACTCCGGGACGGGTCCGCCTTCTAACCCATTTAGGTCTGCCCAGCGTGTTCGCCCTTGCGCCTCCCGGGCAGCTCCGACCCGGAACAGGGCTCAGCCGACACTTGAGCGACCCTCTACACTGTCAACGTAACGAGTCCGGCAGGGTTCCGAGCAACGTAGGTTGCTCCAGGCATTTTGGAGAGCTCCGCCTGCCTCATTTGAATCAGCTCTCGAAGCGGATGTTCATATACGCACGCGTACTTTTTAAACCAGTCTTCAGTTACGGGCGTCGTTCGAGCTGGATGCAGCTACAGAGAGACGTCTCCTTTGGTGGAGACATGTCCAAACCATCTCAGTATTACTGTAAGTAAACTGTTCAAACTGTTAATATGTGCTTGTTTGTGCAGATGAAAGTGGGAATTCCAGTTGATTGACAAGAGTTCACTTTAGATAAATTAAAATTTTAACACTACATTCGCACTTACTATGAATTGGTTTCTTCATCCATCCATCCATTTTCGTCCGCTTATCCGGGGTCGGGTCGCGGGGGTAGCAACCTAAGTAGGGAGGCCCAGACTTCCCTCTCCCCAGCCACTTGGAGCAGCTCCTCTGGGGGAATCCCAAGGCGTTCCCAGGCCAGCCGAGAAACATAGTCCCTCCAGCGTGTCCTGGGTCTTCCTCTGGGTCTCCTCCCGGTGGGACATGCCCGGAACACCTCACCAGGGAGGCGTCCAGGAGGCATCCTAACCAGATGCCCGAGCCACCTCAACTGGCTCCTCTCGATGTGGAGAAGCAGCGGCTCTACTCCGAGTCCCTCCCGGATGACTGAGCTTCTCACCCTATCTCTAAGGGAGAGTCCAGACACCCTGCGGAGAAAACTCATTTCAGCCGCTTGTATCCGAGATCTCGTTCTTTCGGTCACAACCCAAAGCTCATGACCATAGATGAGGGTGGGAACGTAGATCGATCGGTAAATTGAGAGCTTTGCCTTTCGACTCAGCTCTCTCTTCACCACGACAGACCGGTACAGCGCCCGCTTCACTGCGGATGCTGCACCTATCCGCCTATCGATCTCACGCTCCAGTTTTCCCTCATTCGTGAACAAGACCCCGAGATACTTAAACTCCTCCACTTGGGGCAGGACCTCCTCCCCGACTGGAGAGGGCACTCTACCCTTTTCCGGCTCAAGACCATGGCCTCGGATTTGGAGGAACTGATCCTCATCCCGGCCGCATCACACTCGGCTGCAAACCGCTCCAGTGAAAGCTGTAGATCACGACCTGATGAAGCCAATAGGACCACATCATCTGCAAAAAACAGAGAAGCGATTCTAAGGCCACCAAAACGGATCCTCTCAACACCTTGGCTGCGCCTAGAAATTCTGTCCATAAAAGTTATGAACAGAATCGGTGACAAAGGGCAACCTTGGCGGAGTCCAACTCTCACTGGAAACGAGCCTGACTTACTACCGGCAATGCGGACCAAGCTCTGACACCGGTCGTACAGGGACCTAACAGCCCATATCAATGGGCCTGGTACCCCATACTCCCGGAGTACCCCCCACAGAACCCCCCGAGGGACGCGGTCGAATGCCTTTTCCAAGTCCACAAAGCACATGTAAACTGGTTGGGCAAACTCCCACGTACCCTCCAGGACCCTGCTGAGGGTGTAGAGCTGGTCCAGTGTTCCACGACCAGCACGAAAACCACACTGTTCCTCCTGAATCCGAGGTTCGACTATCCGACGGACCCTCCTCTCCAGAACCCCTGAATAGACCTTACCAGGGAGGCTTAAGAGTGTGATCCCCCTATAGTTGGAACACACTCTACGGTCCCCCTTTTTGAATAGAGGAACCACCACCCCAGTCTGCCAATCCAAGGGAACTGCCCCCGATGTCCACGCGATATTGCAGAGTCGCGTAAGCCAACACAACCCCACAACATCCAGAGCCCTAAGGAACTCAGGGCGAATCTCATCCACCCCCGGAGCCCTGCCACCGCGGAGCTTTTTAACCACCTCGGTGACCTCAGCACCAGAGATTGGAGAGCCCGACCCAAAGTCCCCAGGCTCCACTTCCTCAGTGGAAGACCTGTCCATAGGATTGAGGACGTCGTCGAAGTACTCCGCCCACCGACTCACAACATCCCGAGTTGAGGTCAACTGGCTTCTTCTGCTCTTTAATGTTTGCTAGCGTTGTATTCTGGTCGTTTGTGGGTTTCACATGCTTTATTTTAAGTGTTTTATTTGAGCCACGTGAACCGACCGTGTTGGGCTAACTGCTAGCTCAAAAGCTAAGAATCAGGCGAGTCATCCTTGTTTTAAATGGCGTTTCGGTTTCTTGACCTTGTTCTAATGCTTCCTTGCTGGTTCTTGTTTTGAGCTTTATTCTTTGATGTGTTTTGAATTACGTGAATCGCTGTTGCATGGTTCTGCCAGGTTCGTCAGGTTTATGCTAAGCTAATCAGATTTGGTTCGGATCCACTCGGATTGAATTCACATTAAGCTGAAATCAGGAGAGTGGTTTTAAACAGTGTTATTTATTCATTTATTTTTTTCTGCCCTTTGTTGATTTTTAGTTATTTTTCAGGACTTCTTGTTTCAATGTATTGAGAGCTAGCTTTCACTAGCCTTAGCTTAACAGGCCCGTGTGCCAGAAATGACTGCTTCGTTTGTAGATAATGATACATTTAACAAATGTTCTCATGTTGGTTCTGGAGGAGAGGTTCTGATCTGAAAGCTCGACTCTGTGCTTTTGAAAAACCATTAACTAGCCAGGCGCCCGTAGGTTGCACAGAGCTAATGCTAGTGGAGCTAGCCTAGCTCACTTTAGCAGTCAAACAACATGGCTGCCGAGAACAGCATGCCCCCTGCGTAAACGCTCTAAGCTGTAGAAAAAAAGTTATTTTGTTGGCAGATTAATTTAAATAAAAACGGTCCAGTGGTTTAGTTATCATTAGTTCTAAAAACTCATAAATAATACATAAATTAAACAATGTAACTAGCTGTACATGCTCATACTTTTCATGCTCATACTTTTCATGTTCATATTTTTCATGTTCATACTTTTTAGTTGGCCAACATTTCTAAAAAAAAAATTTTTTTTCAAGTGGTCTAAGTAATATCCCAATTTTCTGAGATACTGAATTTAGGGTTTTCATTAGTTATCAGTTATAACCATCAACATTAAAAGAAATAAACATTTGAAATATATCTGTCTGTGTGTAATGAATTAATATAATATAAAGTTTCACTGTTTGAATGGATTTACTGAAATAAACCTATTAGAAAAGGACATTAAATAATAAAGTCAAACTGTTATAAAGCATTTGATTCTGATAATCTCATTCTTTTTAGGATGAGCCAGAGCAGATGGAGATGCTGCTGTGGCCCTTGTTACCATCACCAGTGACCATGACACAAATCCAGTTCACTACGAGCATGAACTTTGTTACCAGCCTGTGAAAGTTGGCATGTTCATTGAAAGTGACATCATTGTCAGCTGTCCCAGATGTGTGGATGCCTTCCTGCTGTTTGGGCTCACCTCAGGTATCCCAAAGCACTTACAAACACTTTTGAATGTGTTCAGAAGATTTTACCTGGTCTAGAAGATGGTAAACTGTCGGCCAGGTTACAAACTCTCAAGAATGACTTGATGAAGAGTTGTATTTAATGCATCTCCCCTGGAGTTCAAAGCTTTTTTTTTGTTTGTTTCAAAATGATTCTTTAAAAGCTGCTCTGTAGGTGTTTAGCCCATATGACCAAATACACAAATGGACCAGTGTTCTTGTTTAATGTTAAAGAGAAACTATTGTAAGTTGTGCCCATTTAGAACTGGTTTTATGGTTAATGTAACACGTTTTAGTTTTCAGTGTCAAATGTTATGAAACAGTTAAAACATTGTCTTTTGATTGAAGTTGTTGATCTCTTGCTGTACTCTAGTATTAATCAAAAACCAGAAAGTACTCATTGATTTGACCTTTAATGCAGCAACTGTTTTTAATTTGATTTTAATATGTTTATTTTCTGCATTAATTGATTAGTGGCTCAGTATTTACTTTTTCACAAATAAAACCAGAAACTGTTGGAGACTAGAATCTGAACATATGATGCTTTCATCTGAAATAATGTCGCAAAACATTTAAAATAGGTGCTTAACAATTGGCAACTAATCATTCACTAAATTATTGCAGCTGTACAGTTGATGTAAATGTAAAATTATTTTTATACTGCTCTCACTAAATACCCTGATGCATGCTCAATAATCCAGGTAGAAAAATCTATAAAAGCTAAGTCTGGTCCTTTGGACATTCAAAAAAAACAAAACAAAGCAAAAAAATTGTAGAAACGTTTCGTCTTTCGTCCGAAAGCTGTGTTCAGCTCAGTCTTATAAATAGCACCCTCTCACAGTGTTACACAATCAGTTGACAGCCAAAACCAGCTGCTCACATGATCAAAAAGGACCATCAGCCTAATGATGGATCGTTAGCACCCTGATGGTTGTTTGCTATTCACAGAGGGCTGAGTGATACTAGCAATAACAACATTGTAGGAGGGGGACAGTTGAACCTGGAGGCCTCCACCCCTGTTTAATGATGGACAGTTTCTTTTCACAAAGATAGCCTCCTTTACTCCTCTCTCAAACCATCGTTTATTTCGTTTAGATTAAAGATTAAATTAAGATTATATTACACATTAAACTGTATTCTGAATTTGACAGTAATTTATTAAGCGTTCGTCTTTGCTCAGGCTGGGCGCGTGCCCAAGAAACCAGTTGCTCACATGATCAAGGAGGACCATCAGCAGCTGATTTCGGCTTTCATCAGCCAACTGGTTGATCCACTGTGAGAGGGTGCTATTTATAAGACTGAGCTGAATACAGCAGCTCAGACTGAGGAAGTCTTTCGGACGAAAGACGAAATGTTTCTACAATTTTTTTGCTTTGTTTTGTTTTGTTTTTTGAATGTCCAGAGGACCAGACTTAGCTTTTTTAGATTTTTCTACCTGGATTATTGAGCATGCATCAGGGTACTGTGCAGTATTTTATGTGTATTTTGTTAATTGTTTGGGGTACTGTGTTAGCTAGCCGCTTGGAAATAAAGTAATGTACTGTACATGTTTATGGTACAGTATAGGCTTGTTTTGTCTCATGTCGACAACAAACTAATAAAAATTGAGTTTTGTTACCTTTAAAAATGTCTCATCTTGTACTTAAATTTTTGAGCTCTGTTAACTAACTTTCCTGGGTTAAAAAAGTGAAAACTTTAAAGTCTTGTTAAATGAAAAAAAGGGGCTTCATTTTGTCCTGGTATAGAGTAGGGAGAACAGTACAGCATAGTTTGTGGAGAACAGACGAGATGAAGTACCCAGAGAACACATGCATGTACACGGAGAACATGCAAACACATGCAGAAAGACATCTGGCTGGGATTTTAACACCTGCAACTGTGCTACAAACTGTACCATTGTGCAGCCTCAAAATTGTAAATTTACTCAGAACCCAATTTTAGGTCTTTTGCAGCTTCACAAAAAAATATTTTCATGTGTTCAATGTTAAACTGGTTAGATGTAAGGAGTCTTTTTGGAGCTGGTATACAAGTTTTTAGCTACGGTACTTCTCTCAATTCATGATAAATAAAGGTTCTGGACCAAATTAGTCCACCTTCGATATGAGTATCATAAACAGGTCCAAAACGGATCCGGGCTGGATGAAGCGTTCCATGAACGGATCCAAAACGGATCCGAGCCGGATGAAACATTCCATGAACAGGTCCAAAACGGATCGCGGAAGACCAAGATTCCAAAGAAAACCAGCAAGCCAGCGAGCCCTCGCTTGCGCCCCTGCCCCAACGGTTGTGGCTACTCCCTCTCTGTAGAAGGTACCAGGAGAAAACACACACAGCACAGACAGAACATGCAAACTGCACCCAAAAAAACAAAATTGCAACCGTCCAGTTGTTTAGGCTTCTCTCTTTTTTTTTTTTACGACCTGGATGATGGAGTCCTCACCAGCCTCTTGCCGTGAGACAACAGTACTGTATAAACCACTGCTCCAAATTTGTGCCACCATATATTCAAACCATCCATTATCTTTACCCGCTTCTTCCTTTTTGGGTCACGGGGGGTCACTGGTGCCCATGTCCAGTTATCACTGTGTAAAAGGTGGGGTACAGCCTGGACAGGTCTCCGGTCCATCACATGGACATATAGAGACAAACAAGATAACCATTCACTCTCTCACTTACATCTAGGGACAATTTAAAGTTACCAATCAGTCCAACATGCATGTTTATGGTCTGTGGGAGGAAGCCAGAGTACCTGGAGAAAACCCATACATGCACAGAAAGAATATGCAAACTCCACGCAGAAAGGTCCCGGGCCAGGATTTGAACTAGGATGACCTGCTTGCTAAAAGGCAGCAGCAGCTCTACCAACTGAGTCACCTAAATTCACCTTAAATTCAAACTTGTGGTTAAAAATAACTTTAAGTCAACAAGTGAACAGTTCAAAACATCATTAAATGCCCAA
>JBBPBX010036757.1:0-22155 GCA_038048925.1 Garcialebias charrua | reverse complement strand
AGACAGCGCTCAAGCTGACTCTTCCCTCACACTGAACACCCGCCTCCCTCTGAAAACTGCTGGTACAAACAGCGTGCAGCTCAGCTGTGTCTGTCAAGATCGGGTTTTTGGATTCAGAATACCAGACACAAGAGTAAAAAAATGAAAAGAGTTTTAAAATTGCAGCCAGGGAGAGGATCCAGAAGAGGTGGCTGGTCTTCACAGGCAGTAGGGAGAGAATCACCTGTCAGAGATGGGCAGGATGATGTCACCGTCACCATTGCTGGTGGGAAGTTCGGTGCAAAGGGAAGTCTTTAATGCTGTGAACAGCAGGGGAATCCAGGATCGTGATCCAGAGGGCAAGGCAAGGGTCAAGCATGAGGAGTCAGTTTTTCAAAACAGATCCAAGGGGTAATCCAAAATCCAGAGTCAAAGGGCCAGAAAAAGTTGTCGTACCAGGGTCAGAAGGGCAGAGCAGAACCAGACGAGTGGCAGGCAGAGAGATAAATCCAAGAGGCAGGCATGAGGTCATAGTCTAAAACACAAGGCTTGAGGTACAGGCATGAAACTATGAATGGCTTGAGAATCAGGGACCATGAGAGGTTTAGGGCCTGTTTACACGGCGCGTATTTTGAGTGTAACCGCTACTTTCTCTTTGCGACTTTGCTTATCGCCTACACGACACCGCTGGCCCCCCTCGATGACACCGATACTTTTCTGATCCTGCTCTCAAGGTGGAAGTTTTTCGCTGACCCCCCGTTGATAATGTAAACATCTCCCGTGGAGCTTTTGTTTGAACACATGCACGCAGCACGCACGCGCAGACAGCCGGCATTTTAACAATGGCGGTGGACTGGACAGTGGACACACGCACCACTTTCTGAACTATAGCTGATGGAATATATTTTGATTCTCATATTTAATTATTCTACACCTTACCTGCATCTGTGTTGGAAGAGAGCAGCTGCCTGGATCCAGTTGTCTGTTAACGAGGCAGTCGGACATTTCACGTGTCACGCTGCACTATAACATACTAAATGTGCTATATATTAACAGTTTAACAATAATAAACAGTATTTATGTTAGCGTGGGAGATATTTACATTTATCTGAGCTAAATGAAGCTATCTGGACTCGTTACGTCATGCCTAACATGCTGCTGAAAATGAAGACACCAGGTTGATTTTTAATTTATTTATTTATTCAACACCACAAACTCATGTCACAAACACTGAGAATTAAATTGAACACTTTTAAAAACACGTTAACCGAACTTTAATGAACTGGACTCTGTTGTTTTCATCCTGGTGGACACTGGACCCACATCCGAACCGCCGGTCTGCTTCGTGGAACAGCTTCGACCTCGCAGGAAAAAAATAAAAATAAAACCTCAGTTGGTTGTTCTGTGATCGAACTAAACACAAGGAAACATTATTAAGAACATGGTTTACCTTGTAGCCCTGCTGTAAATCAGCTGATTCTCACGGACTAAAGTCAGACATGTTGACTCGGTTCCGGACGGTCCAGTCAGTCAGCAACTGGTGCGCAGATGAAGCAGGTCCCACACTTGGTGTCAAATCTGTTGACTCTTGTCCAAATTCCAGCTTTAACTTGTTGTTAACTTGTTGACAACAACTTGTAGTTTAGCTGAACTTTTAGCCAGAGAGGAAAACAGGCTGCCTCGTGTGCTCTGTTTGTTTACCTCAGGCAGCAGTGGCACGCGTGCGCAGTAGTGAAGGTTCCAAAAATCACAGCGCCATCTACAGGCCCAGCATGGTAACTACAGTAAATTCATGAGTACGGGGTGGTGGGGGGGAGAGAGTCGTATCCACAGAATTCGCCCATGTCAACGCAAAACTTTCAACCTAATTAACATACCCAAAAGTTGCGTTTCCCCCACACAGTGTCCGTGTAAACAGGGCCTTATTATCTTGCACTGGTGGAGAGTGAGAATGGAGCTTTTAAAGGGTGAAGAGCAGGTGAACTAGATGAGAGCTGAACAGGTGAGTGGAATCAGGGCTGACTGCTGTGAGAAAACAAGGGAGGCGTGGCTTGGAAGGAGATGAGTGATAAGCATTACAAAGCAAGGGAAGAAAAACTATGGCACGAGATGCTGAAACATAAAGCAAGAGGGAGTGAGAGTGAGACAGGGACTGATGGAGGGGTCAGCGGGGGTCGCTGACCATGACAGTGTCTGTCTCTCCCCCTCCCCCGTAAAAAATAAATAAATCATGGACAAAATGAGCGCCCCGCCATGGCAAGTTATCTAGGGGAAACACTGGTATGTTAAAAGATCCCAAGACATATGCAAAACACCAACAATGTAAAACAATACTACATAACAGCAGCAGCCTGAACATGAGTCTGTGGTGAGCAGATGGGTATGAATGGATACAGCAGCATTTCATTTTGCCTCTTGACAGCTCCTAATACAACATAGTATTTTTTGTATTTTAGCAACAGGAGCGACAAACTAAAGGTAAAGTCAAACTCAAGTATCGATCCCATCACTGTACTGTATTGATACAGTCCAACGTTAGTATCAAATGTTTCTGTAGATTCTCAGTCATCCACATGGAAATGAAAAGAAACAGCAACTGGACTTTGGTTCTGTAGCTGATAACATGCAGAGTTGTAAGATTTAAACTGCACAGTATTGATATGAATATTATCAACATTTGGATCCGTTCATTCCAACCTCAACGATGTAAAAAGTTTGATGAAATGCGACGGGACTGCTCAGACCGCAGTCACTTTAAAAACCATCTGATATGTATTGACTCAGTACCAGACATGGAGAAGACCTGCGTTGGATACGAACAATAATCAGATTTGTTATATTCAGACTGTCATTAAAAAAAAACTGATATGTTGCATTTGGGGAAAAGGATTTGGGACGTTTTTCACCTGCAATGTGAACAAAGCCAAGTTAACATGAATCCATAAAGTGAACAGTATTGACCTCCATGTCCTGAATACTCTACTCACTTTTGCTATTGTTATCACATTTGAACAGGAAGTAGGCTAGACTCAAATTTGTCTCTTAATTTCTTGGTCCATACCTCCAAGTGCAGCTACAAACAAACAAACAAATTAACTACAAAGAGTTAAAAAGTATACTTAGCTATAAATATAAGGTTCAAAGTATATAAATGTACAAATATAAGGTATATAAATTTACATCTATTAACTCCTGAGAATTTCATTAAAATCTGTCTGCACGCACGCGCGCACGCACACGCGCACGCACGCGCGCGCGCACGCACGCACGCACACACACACACACACACACACACACACACACACACGCACACACAAGAACACATGGACAATTACATGATGGTCCATGAAAGCAGCCACTCCATATCACCTCCTGACAGCTTCTCACCTTCCCAGCTCTTTCTGAAGCTCCTGCATGTGAAGATGACACTGCTTATAATATGCAGCCTGGGCCTCCACAAACTCATGCAGGCACCGCAAGTGATTCACCTGAAATACCAACAGAGAAGAAGAATATCAAAGAGCTGTCAGCAAAATTAGACATTAAAAAATATACCCATGAAGCTCATTGGTCATTTCTGATGACGTGGCATTAAACACAGTCTGTCAGTGCACAAGCCCACTTTTGGAGCAAATTTTAACTTGTATATAAAAAAAGATTTAAATGTGTACTTTGATCCTATGAAAATAAAATACAAGCTCAGTTTCAAAATGGATTGCAAAAGTATTCACACAGTTTGATAATCAGTAATGAACCTACACTCAAACTAAAGTTTAATAAAGTAAAATAGGGAAAGAAAAAACAAACTTGTTTTTAAAGAAGTCTAAAAATGTAAAACAAAAACGTTGTACATGTATATATGTATTCACCCACCTTTTCAATAATTTTTTTTTTAAATCCCTGTTACCTTCAGAAGCCGCATATACTGTAGTAAAAACCAGCCTATGTATTAAAAGGTGCAGAATAGTTTCATTTAGAAGATAAAATGAGAGCTACTTGTACTACTATTCCTACTTTGCAGTTTTTCACTTATCGTGGGGCTTCAGGGTACGGATCCCCCACGATAAACGAGGGACTACTGTACTCGTTTACTCTGCCTTATGTGTATTGTTTTGGTTTGGTTTTTCAAAAATTTTGACAAATTTAAATAGAAATGTAAATGTTTTGATTGTGCCTCTTTTTAATTTTTTTTACTTATTGACAGTTCAGGGGCGGTGCCGTTCACCGATCGCATTTGTCAAGTAGATTTGTACAACTGATCAAATCCCCTCCTGTTGGCTGTGATCAGAGCAGGCAGCTCCAATAGTCCTTTTGGGGCATCAAATATTCTGTCCCGTGGTCACAATCAGCTGGTTTTAGTGCACTAATTACGACCACTAACTCTGGACCTCATGTAGCCCACAAATGCTGGGAGAGCTGCAGTAAAACCTGCTGTGTCCATCAGTGGAGATATTCTGTTTGGACCCATTTACGACATGCATGAAAGGACCAGAACAGAACATGGAAAATAATAATAATACCGGTAATAATGCTAATAATAATAATAATAATAATAATAATAATAATAATAATAATAATAATAATAATAATGTAATGTGTTATGAGTTGTCATTATTGTATGTTCCCATACAATGGCGAAATTGGCTCTCTGCATTTAACCCATCCACCACCAGGTGGTGGAGTGGGCAGCTATTAAAAGTGCCCGAGGAGCAATTGGGGATAGGGTGTCCTGCTCAGAGACCCTACGAGATGTGTAATGACTGGGGATCAAACCTGGGACTTTCAGGTCCCAAGTCGGCTGCCCTGCTCTACACCATCTCGGAAAACTGAGGACAGGAGATTGAAAAAAAATAAATAAAAAATGGGACATTTTCACCAACATGGTAAGAACACTTCTGAGGCCTCTGAATGCGTAGCTGTGGTTGGTCAGTGGGCAAAGAACATGTTTTCCTCTTAATAACAGCTTTAATAGCTGTATTACCTAGATGATTTATTTACAAAGTGTGCTGATTGTCTAAATGCAGTTTTCCTCAAAGTTTCTCAAAAAATGTCTCATTATAGAAAACTTCTTGTTTCAGTGGGTGAATTAATTCAATAAATGATCAAATATGACATATGCAAATGCATTTTTCTTCCTTTCCAAGTGGCAGGGGGTCATTGGTGCCCATGTCCAGCAGTCACTGTGTGAGAGGCAGGTGACAACCTGGACAGGTCTCCAGTTCATCACAGGGACACAGAGACAAACGAGACAAACAACCATTCACTCTCTCACTCACACCTACCATACCATACCAATTTATTTATAGAGCACTTAAAACAGCAACAAGGCCAACCAAAGTGCTGTACAATAGAAACGGACAAGTACAGTGGACAGGAAAACGCAAAATACAAATATAGATGCAAATAACCACAGAAACTAACTAAAATGGCCACAATGTATAGCACAGAGAGGATCAAAACAAAATCACACTGTGTTAAAGGCAAGAGAATAGAAGTGGGTTTTCAAGCGAGACTTAAGCCCGAGTTACACTCATGCGTCCTCAGGTACGCCACTCTACGCGCGCATTTTGTGCGCATGTGTTTTGCTGATATGCTTCAGCATATGTCAGAAACTCGTTCTCCTTGCAGCTGCACACGGAGGGGACCAGGGTTGCCAGATAAGAAATAATGAATCATCTAGTACTGTTGCTTATTTTTTATTTTTTTTACCCAAACTGTCATATTTGCTGCGTGAGGGTCTGATAAGATTAATAGTGTGTTGAGTTTAGTGAACATTTGCACTGAAAAGGGGTAAAAAAAATAAAAAATTAAATAAAATTCATGTTTATCTGGCAACCCTGGAGGGGACTCGCTGATTGGTTACTTGCTGACACGCCTACTGAAATGATTGACAGCCAGCTCATGTAGCGCCTTGAAGACCGCGGCGGTGTTTATGCGGTGTTTCTACTATATATGTTGTAAAAAGTTCTCTCAGAAATAAAAATAATAACAGGGAGCGCTTTTCCTGCAGCACACAGCCCACCAGGGATATTTAAAACATCGCCGCACCCAGGTAGGACCTGAATTCATTCATTTCAATCATCGAGTGAACGGAGGAAGAAGCGGTTACTTGACTTTAGGCAAAAAAACAAAAGAAAAGGCCCGATCAGCGATAAAGAAGGGGAATTTATTTCATTTGTGTAACATACAAAACAGTCCGGCGCCGGGAAGTTTATGGTCAGACACCGCGTATCGCGCACGCGTATCGCGCACGCGTAGTAAAAAAAAAGCTTTGCGCGTACATGCCCTGAGGGGCTACGTGGGGCTACGCTGCGTACGGGGCGTACGTACGCTGCGTATTGGCGTATCGTGAGGACGCTCGAGTGTATCTCGCCCTTTAGGCCCTGTTTACACGGACACTGTGGGGGGAAACAGATGTTTTGGGCATGTTAATTAGGTGAAAAGTTTTGCGTTGACACAGAGCTCGAATCTCCCCCCTCCCTCATGTCCCCCTCACCTTCACCCACTGCGCATGCGTGCTACTGAACCTTCACCTACTGAGCATGTGTGCTGCGTCACTCTGCTGACAGGCTGCGTCTCAATTCAGGGGCTGCATCCTCATGAGTGCGCATTTGTCGGCCGCATACGTCATTGCCCCGCGCGGAGGACTGTCCCAATTCGAAGACTCCTCCTCGTGCGGCCGAGGAATGCGGCCTACTTCCTGTCGAAATCCGAGGATGCATCTGAGTAACCTTTCTGACGGAGCCTATATGCCACGGGTAGTGGTGACGTACTTCCGTTAAAATATGACTCACACGCTTCACTTCCGGCTCTCATCTACTGCTGGTGTTGTTAGCGGTAGCTTCTAGAACTAGACCATGTAAAAGACACAAAAGGTAAATTATCTGCGAGCTACTGGTACAACAAGAGAGATTTGTTGTGTGCCGTTGTGTCCAGTGAATAGCAGGGACAATAGAGCGCTTAGTTTTTTATATTTTAATGCCAGAGTTCGTGGCTAACCGAGTTAGCCTTAAAGCTAACACTCGGTTGTAGCCGGCGTTTTAAACCTCAGAATATTCAAGAGCCAGCATCAAACAGTGGTTAAAAAGAGCTGTACCTGCATTGTTCCAGTGGAATAATTCTCCCTTCCACTTCCATGACCGGGGCTTTGGGAGAAGCAGCAGAGAGGACAGCGAGGAGGAGGAGAACACAGCAGCTGCAGCTCAGTAAGAAACACGATTATCACTCGACTCCACACTTGTAGATTTAATGTTGGAGTCATGATGAGTGATTTAATACAAGTTTGTAACTACATACTTTTAAAATAATATTCAGATTTTAACATATGTTTTCTAATCTGTAAACATGTTTGTAAACTCTTAGTAACTTCAGAGCTGTTACACCTCTGAAATATTCTCTGCCGTTTCCTTTAATATGAAACCAGAACTGTTTCACTCCAATTAAACATTTAATTTCCTGAGATGTAATTAATTTATTTTAAAGCATAACTCTCATAAAGAGTTCTCCGTTTGGTTTTTTACTTGTAGGTAAATATGAACACTTGTTTTGTTTTTTCCAGGTTTGCATCATCTGACCTCCTGATGTGTTTATGGGCCATGACTGCTCTGCTCTGCCATTCATGATCGGTGTTCACCAAGAACTGAGAGGAACTCCCCATCAAGTTCAACTTGTGTTTATTTGTCTTATACAGGTTAACACAGAGTTAACAGTACAATGAAGTGCTCAGGATGAGAAGAGCAGATTTGACTTGCTAAAAATCAAAGAACAAACTACTGTATGTATACTAAAAGCATGCACAGTGAAAAAGTAATTATAATATTCACAAAGTCCTGAAGAGAGACGGATATAACAATGCAGCAGGATGAATTTGAATTAACTACGGTACTGCAAGTATTTCAAGCTAGTAATATAAGCTAGCATGCACATAAAGTTTTAAATATATATATATATAAATATATACACATACAGTATATATAATAATATATAATTATATATATATGTGTATATATTTATATACGTATACAGTATATATATATATATTTAAAACTTTATGTGCATATATATGTATGCACATAATCAACATTACACAGGTTGTGTGACAGGTTATTGCACAAGTACTGTAGTGACATTGAGATTTAATTATTAGTTATTACCAGTTGTTCAGTGTTATTTATTGATTATTTAACTCATACCCTGCAGCCCGTTGAGTTCTTCCTGTTCTTAAATGACCTTGACCTTGGATCAAAGCAACAGGACCTCGCTGACCCGTACGGTGTCCATCAGTCCACGGTCACAGATTTTCACAGCAACTTTTTATTGACAGTACTCGGCTCTACCTGAAGAGCAGATATGCAGAAATCTACCTGCAGACTTCAAGGACTACCCTGACACTACAGTCACACTACTTACTACTTGTAAGAAAATAAAATGTTCAAAACATTCTGACTTTTGTCTTCATTGATGTATTATCACCCAAAAAAAATGTGTACTGTATTTTGGTTTAAGACAGGCTTAGAGTCGTTTTAGCCATTTTATTAAAAAGAAATTTGATGATAATGTTACATTACTGTACAAAACGTATGAGTCAAGCTAAATGAGGCACAATATTTAAACACTGTTTAAATTATATTATTATTATTACATCTTCTGACTAACTCCCAGCTTCCTCGACTGCTTTTGGAGTATGCTGGTGAAGATTCTCAGTCGTCCAGGACATGTTTTCAACAAAACAGGACACTTCTTCCAACAGAGGTGGTGGTAGAAGAGTGGAGAGCTTTAGGAGGCTCTGATCCATTTCAAATGAGAGAGCTTCAATAGTGAAATTAAATTACTGCTTTTGGAGATTTAAAAACATGTAATCAGTCAGATTACAGTGCTCAGTGGAACAACTTGTTTGTATTTGGATCCAATCTCAGCTCCTCACTGCTTCCCTCATGTTTGAGATGTAGCGGTGGTGTCTTCCCACGTCTCACAAACATCTAGGATGGACCAGGGGTTCCCTCATCATCACCAACACCTGCCGTGTCCTGTGCAGTGAAAGAAAACATCTCTTATTAAGGCCTGCTACAAACAGTGATTTAACAGGTTTGACTTCAGCTCAACTTTTGTACACAAACTTGAATTAAAATAACTTTTGTTTCTAAATCTGCTCTAAATCTCCTGCCTCCTTGTTTGAAACTGAACTGTCAGGTGGCTTTGACTCAAACAGTGGGGCTTCTGGTTCTCTTCCTCATGGACTGTAAACACTCAGCCCTAACTGTCACTTCTCCTGCCTCCTTGTTGAAACTAACATTTGTGTTAATAAGAAAACATTGTACAGACAAAACACGTTTACTCAACAGATTAGCGAGGCTAACTATGTTAGCTGTGTTAGCCTACATGAGGCAGTTTGGTGAACTGAAAACAAATACCGACTTACCTTCATATTTATTTATGTAGTTGGACACAAAGCTTAAATCCTTTATCCCTCTTAGATGTGGGCGCTTTAGAGAAGGTCTGAATTATTCTGTAGACATTATTAACAGTGACTGTCGGCAAGTCCTGCAGAGATCTCGTGAAGAACGCCATCGCTAACACCGTGTTGACTGCAAACCGGAAGTGCGTCTTACGGGTGAAGAATGCGGAAGTGCTGAAACGGAAGTCCGTGGCATATAGCCTAATTCGTAGCGCCAGCAGAGATTTCGCGGGGGGTGGGACTTTCTGCGTGCAGGGGCAGGACTGCTGCGTGTTGTTGAGTCATCAGCTCATTCTAACAACAACCTCAGCGCTTTTTTCATTCATTCATTCAACCTTTATTTATACAGGCTAGCCTCGTTGCTGAATCTCATTAAAATTTAACTACAGAAACGACTAAAAAAAATTGTTAGCTGAATATATATATTAGTGTTTCTGAGTTTACTGTTTGTTAAGAACTGATTACAAATCAGCTTATTTTACACGTGCGTAGCAAGGATTTTCTGAGGGGCGATCGGTTAAAAGACAGAGTGGACCTACAAAAAGCAAGTTGCCCAGTAGCTCAATTGGTTAAGCATCCCGCGGTTGGCGCGCAGATCTTTTTCTCAAAAGCTGGTTCGAATCTCACTCGGTTCGGTTAAAACTTATTTTACGTTTGTCTTTTATTGGATAAAAAAAAAAGGAGTTTCACAAACTCCTTTTTAATCTCAGTCCTCATTTTTTTATCCAATAAAAGACAAACGTAAAATAAGTTTTAACCGTACCGAGTGAGATTCGAACCAGCTTCGAGAAAAGTATCTGCGCGCCAACCGCGGGATGCTTAACCAATTGAGCTACTGGGCAACTTGCTTTTTGTAGGTCCACTCTGTCTTTTAAACGATTGCCCCTCAGAAAATCCTTGCTACGCACGTGAAAAATAAGCTGATTTGTAATCAGTTCTTAACAACAGTAAACTCAGAAACACTAATATATATATTCAGCTAACAAATATTTTTTAGCTGCGTCCCTTCTCTTTCCAGCGCGCACACTTCCCACCCATTTCAAGAGAACGCCCCACCCACTTCAAGGCCGGCTGGCGGCTCTCCGGAAGGCTAGACCGTCCCATTTCAGCAGTTTCGTCCAGCCCACCCGGCCTTGTGAGTGCGTGGCCTACTCGGCCCAGCTAGGCTGGGTCCTTATGAGGATCCATCCCCTGAATTGAGACGCAGCCACAGACTGCTGCTTTCTGTTGTGCTAAAGCGTTGAGCTAACAACAAGTTAACAACAAGTTAAAGCTGGATTTGGATAATAGTCGACAGATTTGACACCAAGCGGGACTCTCTTCATCTAACAAGCTGCACACCAGTTGCTGAGTGGACCTGAACCGAGTCCATGAGGATGATATATATATGTCGGACTTTAGTCCGTGATAAACACAGCAGGTAAATCAACGTTCTTAATATAATGTTTGCCTGTGTTTACTTTGATCACACAACAACAGTTTTTATTTTATTTATTTATTTATTTTTTCTGCCAGGTGGAAGGTGGAAGCCGTCGTTCAGGCGGACCGGTTCTGATTGGGTCCAGATGAAAACACAGCAAGAGTCCAGTTCATTAACGTAGTTACAGTTCGGTTCACGTGTTTTAATAGTGTACAGTTTAATTCTCAGTGTTTGTGTTACGTAAAGTTTGTGGTGCTGAATAAATAAATAAATAAAAAATAAACCCGGTGTCTTCATTTTCACAGCACGTTATACGCATTGTTTAAAAAACGTAACGAGTCCAGATAGATAGCTCAGATAAATTTAGATATCTCCCACACTAAATAAATACTGTTTATTATTATTATTATTGTTAAACTCTTATAATTAGCACATATTTTGCAGCGTGACACGTGAAATGTCCGCCTGCCCCCGACTGTCCACGTGTGTGTGCTGCGCGCTTGAGGCTCAAACAAAAGAGCAGCGGGAGATGTTTACACATTATCAATGGGGGGTCAGCGAAAAAGATCCACTTTGGAGGCTGGGTTCAAAAACCATCGGAGTCAAAGCCCCCCTCTTTGTGGACTCGTGTCAACGATAAGTAAAGACGCAGAGAGAAAGGAGCGGTTTCACTCAAAATACGCGCCGTGTAAACAGGGCCTTAATGACTGAGTGTGGGAGCCTGCCTGACACTCAGTGGCAACTCATTCCACAGTCTTGGACCTGCAACAGAGAAAGCCCTGTCAACTCTGAGCTTACGACGAGTTTCTGGAACTGAAAGAAGCATCTGGTCTGCGGACCTCAGAGAGCGCGGGGGGACATATTGCTGCAGAAGGTCAGTGAGATAACCCGGAATTTGCACTACATGCGTTCCGGCTCCGCTCCGCAGGTCGCAGCTGAGCGTCTCAAAGTCCAGTTTACACTACCTCCGCTCTGGTCCGGTCCGCCTGGATGCGCCGCTCCGAGACGCATGCGCGGGAATTGCGAGATCGCGCGATAAATCAAGTGATAAATAAAGAAGTCAGAACAAAACAATTCATTCGGTGGAAGAAGGAGAACAACAGTAGAGACAGCCTCGCTGTTTGGTTGTTGATCTTCTCTCGTAAATGAGCGACAGGACATGGTTTGAGCGACAGGAAGTGATTTATTACATTTCAGAATAAAATACTTTTATTTATTTATTTATTTATTGTATTGCGTTTGTAGGCATAGTCATAAATGATAGTTTGACAGCATTTTTGTACAAATAAATCAACATGTCCTCATTCCCTACTCGTCATATATTGACGCTTTGTCCCTCCGCGTCACATACTTGATGCGTCGGGTCGGCCCTTCTCGTCACTATTTGTGTTTGGGGTTCAAGGGTTAAATAAAAGGGGAATGGTTAAGTTTAGGGTTAGTTATAAGGTTAGGCTTAGTCTTACATAAAAAGGGAATGGTTAAGTTTAGGGTTAGTTATAAGGTTAGGCTTGGTGTTTAATTTTGCCAGTAACAAAAAAAAAAAAACGATCACAACTTACCATTTCCCTGCATACCAAATAATGATGAAACGGGTGACCCCTCCGCGTCAACTACACGACGCGGAAGGGAACTCTGTGCCCAAGCGTCACACATATGACGCGTAGGGAATGAGGATGGGTTGCTATACGGATTACACTGCAAAAACGTAAAATCTTACCAAGTATAATTTTCTAATTTCAAGTCAAAACCTCTTATCACACTTAATATAAGTCAAAAACATATTTCTAAGTAAGACATAACAACTTGTTTTGAGACAATGCATCTTGAAAATCTTGATAAGGCAAAAAGTCTTGAAAATATCTTGTTTTGAGTCATTTCTTATTTGAAACAAGCTTTTCTGACATTTCATAAACATTTGCAGTTGTCGTGAGGTTTGTAAAACGTGAAAAATCTTGTTTCAAGATAACAAACTAACTTGAATTAAGACAAATCTGCTTCTTTGATCAGCATGCCCACTCAAAGTATTAAACATTCTATTTTTTATATAGGTTCTCTTTAATTTTGGACAGACTCCATTGTCCTATTACAATTTCTTTAAACCAATAGTTCATTAACATTTTCTACATTGTATTTTTTTCCAAGGCTGAATACTACATAAACATACCTACTGTGCAGTTTATATTAAAGAGACAAATAATGCAGGTTCATTTCACATATTTATTTTAACATATAATTTAACATATAATTGATTTTAATAATATAAATATGTGGTTAGGACAGATTAAACGGCCGTGGGGCGGCCGTGGCGTAGTGGTAATGGCAGTCGTCCCCCGATCAGAAGGTTGGAGGTTCGAATACTGGTTCCCCACACCATGTGTCCTTGCGTCCCCGGGCAAGACACTTAACCCCGAGTTGCTCCCGGTAGGACTGGATGGCGCCTTGCATTGGTCTGCCGCTACCAGTGTATGAATGTGTGTATGAATGTGTGTATGAATGGGTGGATGGTTGGTATTGTAAAGCGCTTTGGGGCCCCTCATAGGGGGCTGGAAAACGCTATATAAATAAGCTTCATTTACCATAAACATATTTTTCTACGTTTGAGACAAGGGGAAAAAATAGTAAAAAAGGGATTTCTGGGTATGGGCTCTCTGAGGGAGGAATCAATGTTAACAAGATTAAGAATAGGTCATACAAATCTGAACAGTACTTTGTTTATTATAGGGAAACACAATACATGTAGTGGACGTTGTGACTTTTGCCAGGATACAGAGTCAGTGCAGCACTTCATTTTGGAATGTTTTAAATATTCAGATGAAAGGAAAACTCTACTTGACCAAATGAAAAAAGAAGTCACATGCCCTATCAGTTTGAAGAGCGTTTTGGAATGGGGATCTAGTAAAGGTGGACGTAAATACTTTGTTTTACTTGACATCAACAGGCTTTTTATTTTTTATTTTATTTTTTATTTTATTATTATTTCAATACAGATACAGTTACAATTTTAAGAATGTGAACAAAAAGAACAAGACAAAAAAGTTCATGCTCAATAATCCAGGTATCAAATCCAATAATTCTCAATCAGGTCATCTGGACAGTTTCTTTTTAGTAGAACAAGAGTCAACAGAAGAATTGAAGTAGTTTAGGGATGGTACCATTAGATGGCGGTAATACACCGGAAGGATGTAAGCTGCCGTAAAACCTCACAGAAGAAGAAGAAGAAGAGGGCTTCTCTCTCAGCTGCGTGCGGCGCAGTACGCATGCGCAGTCTTGGACTTTTAGTAAAACTTTCGACGGTGGCTTTTTAGGTAAGCTCTCTTACCTTTTCTCAAGTACGATAAAGTTATTTGTACAGAGTTTCTGTCGTTGTAATGCGCATTACACATTCTTATCGATGTTTAATCGTGTTTTTATAGCTCAACGTTGCAGCTGACGTGAAATAAAAAGTAGCGGCGTGAGCTACTTTTTATTTCACGTTCCTAGCCTAGGAACAGCTAAGCGTAGATGAGCTATGACGCGGTTGTGTCGACGTTAAGAGGTAACGTATTTATACAAAGTTGTTTATAATGTAGACTGAGACACTGGACATGTTGCTAAATGCTAACTGCACATTCTCCACCGGCGCAAAGGAAAAAAACTGAATTCCGCAACACTTGGCAATAAATTATTAAAAATATTGCAATAATACAATGGAGAGAACCCAACTCTTTTATGATTTGCTGTTGCTGTGAACATTAATACATATCTCAGTTAATAGTATGAAAACTGAATAACAATACAATTTTAAAATCAATAATGCATATAATTGTTATTGCTGGCTTGTCTCTAAATGCATGTCTCCCATCCATTCATGTACAGCTACTTTGAGACAGCAACAAAAAATGTGTTCAGTTGTTAGCTGCAGATGTGAATCTAAATTTGATTGAACTATGAAATTTCAGATATCTAAGAAACTTTTTTCATTCATTCATTCATTCAACCTTTATTTATACAATTTATAAATAAATTTATTTATTTATATTTATTTATACAACTTCTAAATTTTCAAAATTTATAAACTACCTGTAAACAATTTTACTGGTTTAAAACAATATTAATGTTAAAAAAATGCTTTGTTGTAGCCAGTGCAATTAAGAAAAAGCTAGTACTTTGTGCAATGTGTGCTCAATGCCTAGTTTAATGGTATTATTGTTAAGGTTTCTTTATTGTATCACAGATACCCACCAAAACCTGAAATCACAGCAATGGCTAAAAGGATAGCTGTATTACCCCATGCTACAGGACCAAGGTCGAATTCATGGGTAAGTGAAATGCATCCAGTTAATGACCAAAGTTTTTTTATTTTGCACATTTTTATTGAGGATTTAAAAAAATGTAATTACCGGTAATGTGTTCTTAAGGTCACTGTGTTTGCGCAACTAAACCAAAGATTGCAGAATGTGAGGTCCCCTAAAAAACATCTCTTGAGTGGGAGACAATCAAAGTGGTAAAGCTGCAACTAACGATTCATTTCCTCAATAATAAATATGTCATAGCTTTAGTAGACTTAATAACATATGATGTTGGCCAGCATTTGTTGGAATTGATTAATTGGCTCATCTTTGCAGCTCTTCAAAGAGACGCCGTCTTGATGAGCACAGATGAGGCCATTTCGAGCGACTCAACAATCATTCTGGACCAGTCTACAGATGAGACTACCAGCACACCGACTCAGGCACTACTGACAAGGAGTTTGGTGAATTTAGTTTTGTATTTATTTTGTCTTGTTTTTGTTTTGTTTATCTTCCACAATCTGAATATTAACATTATGATTCATCATGCCAACAGAAAGATGTCTATGTGTTTCAGGAAAAACAAGCCCCCAAAGCCCCCAGGAAGCTCTCCCTCTCCTGTCCAGTTCTAAGAGTGAGTTTGTCCTACTTTATTTTGGTGGTGTGCATCTTTGTACTACTTTTGCAACTTCATGTGATTAGCATGACCGTATGTAACCCATCTAATCAAACAGAGGATTAAGTCAAATTTGGTTATACTGTATAAGCACATTTTCAGATTCATGTTTTTTAAGCTTCATTTTGACACCTGGATTATTCTGATAATTCAAACATTTCCAGAAATGTATGCTGGTGAAGATTCTCAGTCGTCCAGGACATGATAAATCAAAAAAGGCGTTCAATACAAGATCAACTGGACTTTATTTGTAACAGAAGACGTTTCGCTGATGAGCGAAATGATTTCGTTGATGATGAGCGAAACGTCTTCTGTTACAAATAAAGTCCAGTTGATCTTGTATTGAACGCCTTTTTTGGTTCCAGAAATGTAGATTAATTTATCTTTTTAATTACAATAATACATTATTATTTGAATGTTAATGAGAAATTGGTGTTATTATTTTTTAAAGAATAAACCTAACATAGTATTTGGATATTAAAGTTTTCAAGGTGGAAAGAAACAAAATCTTTGCAGTTTGCTGGAAATATCTTACTCAAAATCATTTTTTTAATTGATACATTTTTTTCCATGGTTCTACACTAACTTCTTGCACTGATTGTACTGGTGTTTCTAAACTTTTTTTTGGTTCACCAGCACAGTTAGTGCACCCAAATTTTCAACCGCGTCATATTTAACATGATAGTATTACAGGTTCTCTCTTTATTTTATTTATTTATCTGGCTTATATTCCACAATCTTAAAATATGATTCATCATGCCAACAGAAATATGTCTTTGTGTTTCAGGAAAAACAGGACCTCAAAGCCCCCAGGAAAACTCTCCCTCTCCTGTCCAATTCTGATTGTGTGTTCGTCCAACTGCCTGCTGGTGCTGGCTGACATCTTCACCACCTCACTTGCACTGGAGTCAGTTCCCACCTGCCTGAAGACCGCGACCATCATCCCAGTCCCAAAGAGCTCCACAGTGACTGGTCTGAATGACTATAGACCGGTGGCCCTCACCCCGATAGTCGCTAAATGTTTTGAGAAACTGGTCATGTCCCACATCAAGGCAACCGTCAACATCAATGAGGACCCTCATCAATACGCATACCGTGAGAACCGATCAACAGAGGACGCCATTTCTTCCGTGGTCCACACTGCTCTCACCCACCTGGATCAGAAGGACTCATACGTGCGTCTGCTCTTTGTGGACTTCACATCTGCCTTCAACACCATGATCCCCCAAACTCTGATAGACAAACTATCTACACTTGGACTAAGCCCCTCTATTTGTAACTGGGTACTAGACTTCTTAACAGACAGACCACAGTCCGTGAAGATCCACAACTTCTCCTCCTCCACCATAACCCTCAGCACTGGCTCTCCTCAGGGATGTGTGCTGAGCCCCCTTCTGTTCACTCTGCTCACATATGATTGTACAGCCACACTTCCAGGCTGTCATATTGTTAAGTTTGCAGATGATACAGCGGTGGTGGGATGCATCACAAACAATGATGAGTCCAGCTACAGACAGGAGGTGGAACACCTGGAGAGCTGGTGCAAAGAGAATAATCTTCACATGAATGTGAAGAAGACAAAGGAGATGATTGTGGACTTCAGAAGGAACAAACACACCCACGCCCCACTGAAAATAGGTGGGTCTGCAGTGGAAGTGGTCTCCAGCTACAAATACTTGGGTGTACACTAGGGATGGGGCAGATCCGATCCAGTATCGGTATTGGTATCCGATACCAGCCTTGTTTACATATCGGATTTTCAGAGCAGAGACTGCCATCTTTCCGATCCATGATACACTGCAGTTGTCTTCAAACTATGGAATGGATTTCCTGAACGGAGGCGTGTTTTATGAGCCCAGAGTAGTAAGACCCGCCTCACATTCAGGAAATCCATTTCCTAGTTTGCCCCTTGCAGCCAGGTAAAACGTGAGTAAACACAGAGAGGACTGGAGGACTGTGGCTAACGGCTAACCAACTTTTCATCTTGGCATCAGAGTCGGTCAGAGTTTATTGATTTTTGCATGTCCGCGAACATGTCTGCTGTGTGGATGTGTTTTACTCTTGAAGCACCGCAAAGCAAGACAGCAGCGACGTGTACGTGTCTGCAGAGCCGCGTGCGTGTCTGCAGAGCCGCTGTACAGAGAGGAGGAAGCTCCGTCGCGTCATATAATACCACAAACGTGATGAAACATTTGAAAAAGACCACAGTAAAGAGCATGACGATTGTTTAGCCCGGCGGGAGAAAGACAAACGGAGCCGACAGAAATCACTTCTGGACTCGTTTCAACAGCAAGGTAAACTTCCGCTGGACAACGTGAAAGCTAAAGGGATAACCCAGAAACTGCTAAACAACTTGTCAGGAACACTGTCAGCCAACCTGTGGGGTTTGCTGGAAAAGATTGTGACTTTGCTGGAACCCTTTGAGGAGTTAACCAGAGAAATCAGCTCAGCGAGCTCCTCTGCAGCTGATGTGATCCCAGCGTCACCATTTTAAACAGCTGCTCGCTGATAACAGTGTGGACAGTGGCATCAAAACTTTGAGAAGCAGCCTCCTCCAAGCTGTCAGCAGGTGATTCCATGACATCCAAAGTGAACCCCTGTATGCTGTTGGACAGGTGAGGCATATTTTTGAATGTCTTGTAAATGTCTCCAAAGCTCTGTGGGATTATGAAAAACAAAAGGCTGAGCTGTGGCAGCCATCTTAAACTGGATGTACTTTAAAAGTCAACCAGTCGTAGAGAGCCCTTCAGTGATTATCTCTTGAAAGTTTAATCAAAATCTGTCCAGCGGGTCATGAGATATTTTGCTAACAGACGGCATCATTGATTCCAAATAAATAACGTTATAATTTTAAAGAAAGATCTTATGCATTCTACTAGTCCCTTGAATATGCTTTGGGAATGAGTCTCAGCTACTACCACACCACATTTCATCTACATTTTTTGTCAAATTGACTGAGTTGTAGTCAATTTTGTGTTGTATAAGTTCAGTTAGCTGTGGCAGCCATCTTCAAATGGATGTACTTTAAAAGTCAACCAGTCGTAGAGAGCCCTTCAGTGATTATTTCTTGAAAGTTTAAACAAAATCTGTTCAGTTGTTCATAAGATATTTTGCTAACAGACAGATGCAGAATACAAACATAATTGTTGACTTTTGGAAGCATGTGATGAAAAAGAGACTGGGTGAAAGTAACTACAGTACTTAAAAGTACCGGTAGTTAGTTACACGTTTTGTGTTAGCAGAATTTGCACAGCCAAGAGAAGATTAATCTTCTCTCTAAGTACAGTGTATACAAATACTGTATATTTATGCATGCCCAAAAAGGCAACTTGAGGTAAGTTTTATTAATGTTGGATAAGTTTCTTAGTTACAATTAAATCCTGCTAACACAAAACATGTTTTTTTATTCCTTGCTTTAAAGTGGATATTAGTGGCTGAGGCTGTAATAATTTATTACAGCCTCATAAGGCACCTGAATGGTATCGGATCGGAAAAGTATCGGTATCGATCGATACCCAGTTTTAAAGTATTGGTATCGGATCGGAAGTGAAAAATGTGGATCGGTGCATCCCTAGTGTACACATGAATGATAACCTCAGCTGGAGCAACAACACCACCAGCCTGATCAAGAAAGGTCATCAGAGACTCTACTTCCTCAGACGGCTGAGACGTGCTGGTCTGAGCAGCCCAGTTCTCACCTCGTTCTACAGGTGTGCAGTGGAGAGTGTCCTGTGCTCCAGCATCAACGTGTGGCATGGAGGCTGCACAGTTGAAGAGAGGAAAGCTCTGCAGAGAGTGGTGAAGGCTGCACAGAAGTCTGTTGGAGTCAGTCTCCCCACAATCACAGACATTTACACCTCCAGATGCAGAAAAAGAGCGACCTGCATCATGAAAGACCTCACTCATCCAGCACACTCACTCTTTGCCCCACTCCCCTCAGGACGGAGGTTGAGGAGCATCAAGTGTAGAACCACTAGACTGAGGAACAGCTTCTACCCTGAGGCTGTTAGACTCATGAATAAATAAATAAAATAAAAATAAAAAATATAAACACTGCAAAATATCACATCATACTGATGCTGATCTGTTTTCTTGTCGCTGTGTTCATCTGTGTTCATCTGTGATCATCTGCTCATACAAACTCATGTTCGTGCTGCTGTTTATTCCCACTATATTAAGCTTAGTGTATTACTAGTTGATGTTTTTCTTAGTTAGTTCTAGATGTTATTACTGTTTTTCTCTTGCATTTGTTGTTGGATGTAACTGGGACCCCGTGTACATAATCTCGTTTTCATCACATGTACCACATGCGGTGCAAATGACAATAAAGACTCTCTGACTCTGACTCTCTGACTCTGACTCTGCTCACGGTAGGAGATGTGCCCATCACATTTCCCAAAGACATTTTATGTTTAAACATTTGAAGTTGTAGTGGCTCCCTCATTTTTCATGGTGCCCAGTAGTATACTCTCCATTTTTCATAGCAAAAATAGTTTTTATTTTGTTGAGGGTGTTTTATATTATTTTTTAAAAATATAATCAAGTGTTAACTACAGTTGTAATTGGGAGTAGTAGTTGTTGCATTGCTGCTGAAACCATTGTGATAAAATAAATGTGTTGAAGTTAAAGAATACCTTTCATTTTTTGTCATTACAGAAAATGTTTGAAGGTTTTGACAAGACATGTATTATTACGTTTGTTGGTTAAATTTGATAACGGGTTGGAGAAACATTTGAAACATCTGTAGAACTAAAAATGAGTAAAAGTTTTAGGGATGTATACTAATTTTAAGCATCACACGCTCAATTGTAGTAAAATATTGCTAAGAATGAGATTTTTTGCAGCTAGGTTTAAGATTGTTTATCTTGTAAAAAGATAAAATGTCTTATTTTTAGAAATCGTGTCAAGACAATTTTCACTTGTTGGAAGATCTTTTTGCTTATTTCAGTCAAAAAAAAATCTAATTTTAAGTTGTTTTAAACTTGTTTTCAGAGTAGACTTTTCTCCAGTGTACTACTTTTGAGCATCAGAATCTTATTATAAGACAAGAAAAGCTCACAATTGTAGTAAAATATTGCTCAAAACTAGATTTTTGTAGCTAGTTTCAAGATTCCGCATATCTTGTTTGACTTGAACAAAATGTCTTATTTTAAGAATCTTGTCAAGTGAATTTTCACTTGTTCCATTGGCAGATTTTTTTGCTTATTTCAAGCAAAAAAATCTTATTTTACATTTTTTTTTTCTTCTTATTTTTAGAGGGGCATTTTTTCCAGTGTAGTCCGCCCGTGGTGATTTTATTTTGTAAATACGGATGTTGTGCTCGTTCCTTTTCCTGTTGGTGCGACGTAATCTTTAAAAGTTTACTCCGGCACAGCTCCGGATTCGGCAGAAATAGGATCGAGGTCTATTTTGACGGACTGCCGTCCGCTTGCCGCCGCCGCCGTGCGGAGCCAGTGTAAACGCTCTCATTGATTATAATGGGTGCGTATTTGCTGCGGAGGTCGGACCGGAGCGGACCGGAGCCGGAACGCATGTAGTGTAAATTGGGGGTAAGATGGGGTGGAACTGTTCAGTGATATAAAAACATACATGGGGCGGCCGTGGCGT
This sequence comes from Garcialebias charrua, assembly GCA_038048925.1. Taxonomy (NCBI): domain Eukaryota; kingdom Metazoa; phylum Chordata; class Actinopteri; order Cyprinodontiformes; family Rivulidae; genus Garcialebias; species Garcialebias charrua. Next base: position 751 of record JBBPBX010036757.1, on the reverse strand, counting down.
AGTGGTAAGGGCAGTCGTCTCCCGATCGGAAAGTTGGCGGTTCGACTCCCGGGACCCGCACCATGTGTCGTTGTGTCCTTGGGCAAGACACTTAACCCTGAGTTGCTCCCGGTAGGACTGGAAAGCACCTTGCATGGTAGTCTGCCGCCACCGGTTTATGAATGTGTGTAGCATTCAATATATGTGTAGCACTTTGAGATTTTCAGTAATGAAAAGTGCGTTATAAATTGAATTAATTATTATTATTATTATTATACATGAGTATTTTGAACTGGATCCAAAGGTGAATGGGTAGCCAATGCAGGGAGGCCAAAACTGGTGTGATGTAATATCTATGGCCTGTACCAGTTAAAAATCGGGCTGCAGCATTTTGGACCAGTTGTAGACGTGCAATGGAGGACTGACTGATTCCAAACAAAAGTGAATTGCAGTAATCGAGCCTCAATGTTATGAAAGCATGGATTACTGTCTCAAGGTTCTTTTTGGATAGTATGGGCTTCAGCTTAGACAGCCACCTCAGCTGAGAAAAACAGGATTTAACAATCATGTTTACGTGACTTAAGTTTCAAGGACGGGTCAATTATCACCCCCAGATTAGTGACCCTTTGTTTCTCTAGCGGGGCTAGAGAGAGAAGGTCAATGTCATGGTTCGTGAATGAGCCAACGGAACAACAACATGACTTCAGACTTCTTCTCATTGACACTTAAGAAGTTTAAAGCCACCCAGTCCTGGATGTCAGCCAGGCAGTCA
>JBBPBX010036756.1:8819-24873 GCA_038048925.1 Garcialebias charrua | reverse complement strand
ATATATACATATATATATTTTTTTCTCATAGGGTGTTCCCCGCCTCTTGCACAGTGACTGCAACATGGGCAACAGTGAGGGTAAAGATGATGGATGGATAGATGGATGGATGGATGGATGAATGGATGGATGGATGGATTGACCTCCAGGTCAGGGTGGAGGCTTTGCCCCAGTTGGAGGAGTTTGCTGGGCGTCTTGTTTACGAGAGATGGTAAGATGAAGAGGGAGATGAACCGACAGATTGGGGCATCGTCTTCAGTAATGAGGGTGTTGCTTCAGTCAGTCATGGTGACAAAAAGTGCTGAGTAGATAAACAAAGCTCTCGATTTACTGGTCTGTTTATGTTCCAGCCCTTGCCTATGGTCATGAAGTTTGGTTCATGACAGAAAGAACAGGATCCTGGATAAAAGCAGTCGAAATGGGTTTCCTTCGCAGGGTTGGGCTCAGCCTCAGAGATAGGGTGAAGAGCTTTGTCAGCTGGGAGTAACTCGGAGTAGAATCTCTTCTCCTCTGCATTGAAAGAAGCCAGTTGAGGTGGTTGGAGCATTTGAATAGGATGCCTCATCCTCCCTTCAGAGGTTTTCTGGGTACGAGGCTGGAGGGATTGTGCTTTTTCTCTGGCCGGGGAACTCTTCAGGGTCTCCCAGGACGAGCTGGAAAATAGGGACGTCGGGTTTCTTTCCTGGACCTGTTGCCTTTGCGACCTGACTATGGATATTTATAAGATATTTTTTTTATTTTTTTTTATATTTATAAGCAGTAGTAGATGAATATGGAGCTTGGACCGTTTTGCTATTTTAGCTAGCAGTTTGCTTTTAGCTAAACTTTTGGTACTATTAGCTTTTAGTTTGTCTTTTGCTTCTTTTAGCTTCTTGTTGTCTCTTTTCAGTCAGTACTGTATTTCTTCTTCTTCTTCTTTCGGCTGCTCCCTTCTTCGGGGGTCGCCACAGCGAACAAAATCGCACGAAGACTTGGATTTTTTTTTTACACCGGATGCCCTTCATAACACAACCACAGACCACTGAGCTACCACAGCCCTCCGTGTGGAGCAGAGAGCTGCTATCTAGGGTGCCCGGGGAGCAGATGGTGGGGACAGGCCCAAAGTGAGGCAAATGCGGGTGGACACAAGTACCATACCATACCAGTTTATTTATAAAGCACTTAAAAATACAGCAGCAGCCGTCCGAAGTGCTGTACAAGAATAAAAACAAGCACAAAACAATAAAAACAATCAATCTCAATCATATAAATATCAGAACATCACAAGTAAAATAATACAACATTAAAACAGAGATGTGAACTCATTCTGGTTTAAAAGCCAATGAAAACATATGTGTTTTTAAACGAGTTTTAAAAACAGATATTGATGGGGCCTGCCTGACCTTCAGTGGCAGCTCGTTCCACAATTTAGGAGCCAGAGCTGAAAATGCTCTGTCTCCTCTGGTCTTATAAAAGGTTTTCGGGACTGCTAAAAGCATCTGGTCAGCGGATCTAAGAGCACGTGATGGCACATAAAGGTGAAGCAGTTCAGACAGATAAGAGGGACTAAAACCGTTCAAAGACTTAAAAACAAACAATAAAACTTTAAAGTGTCGTTGCTTCACCTGTCCCACCCACATTTTGATGTTGTCAGTACCAGGAGTTGAACCAACGATCTTCTGATCACAGGCCCACCTTCTCTAACCTCTGTGCCACCACTCCCCTGTTATCAGCTAATATTTCACTTTATGTTTTCTTTTAGTTAGTCTTTTGGTCCTTGTAGCTTTTTTGCTACTATTAGTTTCAAACCACAATAGCACAATAGGATAGCATATATTTATTTATTTTTACTTTTAGCTAGCATTTTGGTACTTCAGTTTTCAACTAACTTTGCACTTTTAGCTTTAAACTAGTCTTTTGCTACTTTTAGCTTGTACCATTTTGCTGCATTTAGCTGTCATTTAGCTATTTTTAGCCTTCAGCTGGCCTTTTGGTATTTTAGCTTTTAGTAAACCATTTGATACTCTTTGCTGTTAGCTTGCCTTTAGCTTCAAATTGTCATTTAGCTACTTTTAGCTAGCATATTGCTATTTTTAGCAAGCCATTTGGTTCATTTTATTGCCATTACAATAAATGACAGAAATATCTATTGTTAAACATTTGATTTAGTCAGTTTTTGTCTTTTGTCAGATAAGAGGACGTGGGGGAATGCAAACCTGTTGGCTGTCTGCCCAAACTGAGTGTTCAGTCCTTTTCACGTGTCACTCAACTCATCTCATTCAATCTTGTATGGATGACGCAGAATGGTGCAATGTGTGTATTCTTCTCTTATCATGCAAGAAACGATTTAAGCACATAGGATTAAACCATTCTTTTTATTTGTTTTATGTAACACAGCTTGGAAAAACAAAAAAAGTAAAAGTAGGTTGAGTAAAAATTACATGTAAACAAAGCCTGTTTTCTTAGAAACCTACAGTCCAAGTTGTCAGTCCTGATGGTTGGACTCATTTGAGTCCTTGGAGAAAAATACTTTTGAAAATGTCACACACTGGCTGGTTTTGGAACAATGCAGGAATTTTATTTTACTAGAAGATACGAGTTTCCATCAGTGCGTCATACAGCCACGCCTTTTCTCCGTGGCGGTATAAAGTCACCTGCAGAACATCTGCAGCTCTACAGACGCAGCTCTTACCGTCCAGTCGTCATGGCGACCGAGCTTTATCCCATCAGGGTCCATTTGGCTGGGGTGCTGCACAAGGAGAAAAGCAAAGTAAAAGCAATAGAATATTTTTATATTAATAATATCTTTATTTTATAAGTGAAGTCTGGTTAACAACTTGTTTTGCTCCTCCAGCTGTACATGACCTCGGTGCTTTGGTCGGACCAGAATGAAGTCGTGGTTTACAGAAGTTTGGGGGATTTCAAGAAAATGCATGTAAGGTTATAATTGCATTTATATCTTGCTTTTGTTCAAACCACATGCATTTATTTGTTTTAGTTTTGTTTTTCACAGAAACAGCTGAAGGCAGCGTTTCCATCTGCGAGCAAGCTGAATAAATCTGACAGAATCCTCCCCAAATTCAGAGGTGAGCACGTGTTCGCTTTGTCTGAGTCGCAGTCAGTCTGATGGGATTTAACTGAACATGTGTCCCTGGGGTTGTTTAGGTATCAGAACAAAGAAGAGTCGAAGGACGGGCTCTAACAAATCACTGGTGCGCCTGAAGTATTTGCAGAAATACTGCGATGAGCTCCTGTGCTGTGATCCACGAGTGTCTCAGGCCGCAGACCTGATCCGGTTCTTCCAGGCCAAAGGTCAGGAGCTGCAGTCGGAGTTCACCAAGAACAGGTGAGATTCAAATCTGAGAATCGAAACACTGTGGTGGGAAGGAACTGGTTTCAAAATTGCCTCGAACAAAGGATGACACTCTCAGAACTGCAAATTCACGCTTCATCCTGCATTAATCTCACAAATATCAAAGTTGCACCTATTTTCTAAGATCAACGTCTGACATTTTTCATTTTCCTCTGGCGTGGATTCGCCTCAGCATCATGATCATACCCTCCGAGGACAAGCTCAGGCACGACGGAGGACGCAGCAACAGTGGGAACGTCACCCAGCCGTTCGTCACAGAGACGTACCGATGCGTGGCGTCCTACGAGACAAAAGACACCAAGAACAAACCGTTCAAAGTGACGGCTGAGGAAAAACTGGACGTGCTCATCAAGGACAAAGGAGGTGAGCAAACATCTCAGTCAGTGATGACGTTTGTGGCTGCTCCAGCTCAAAGTACACTCAGTTCAACCTATAGGCCCATCTGTTCAGGGTGGTGGCTTGTAGAAAATGAAGACAAGAGGATGGCATGGTTCCCTGCACCTTACCTGGAGAAGTTAGAGAACGAGGAGGACGATGAGATTCCAGAAAGAGGTATTTACACAGCAAAACAAAGTATCAGCACTTCACATGGATAAACCTTCTTAAACATCTTCATGCCCTCCACAGGTTTGCTCTACACTGCAGTCAAAAGCTACAAGTCGCCCAAATTTGATGAGATATCCGTAAACATTGGAGCGGTGGTAGAGGCCCTGCAGAAGTCTGACAATGGCTGGTGGCTCGTCAGGTACCAAAACATTTGACTTTTGTCAGAAACATCCCTTCATAGTTTTTTTTTTAAATTAAATTTATTCATTTAAAAATATAACACACACAAAAAAAAAAATCACAAATGTGACTATACAATATCAAGAAATAAAATTAAGGGTGGCAGAATGAAGAGAAAATCTTATTATATCTGCCCCCTTTTTCTAACAGTCAATTCAAACAAAAACAAAATCATCAACAAGTTACAGAATAGAAAATAACTCGTAATTATCGAATTACAAAATGACACGCAAAAAACTATTTCATATATATTTCTACAATAATTTGGTTTTGATTAAATTCTTGAATGTAAATAATGATGTGGCATTTTTAATTTCAGTGCCCAAATCATTCCACAAACCAATTCCCTGGATGGAGGTTAACCGACCCCTCAAACTGGTTCTGTATTTAGGTTTAACAAAAATGTCTGCTCCCTTTAAATAACAGCTTTGACGTTTAACAAAAAGTATTTGGATGTTAAATGGTAGTTCTTCTTTATGAGCTCTATACATGACTGACAAAATATTATAATCCTCCACCAAGTCACTGAATTTTAACAACTTCAATTGGTGAAACAATGTACTAGATGGGTGACAATAATTTTTTCTGGTAATTATTCTTATAGCTCTTTTCTGTAACAAAAAAAAAAAAAGGTTCCGTAAATGTTTTACATGCTTTACCCCAGATATCACTTTTTGTTAAAAAGGGAAATGGCACAAAATGTGCAATTTTTCAACAATACTGACCATTTCAGAATTATTACATCTTTGGAAAGTTCCAAACTCCAAAAAATGCCTAAAATGTCAAGTTGGTTAAATGTCTGATTTTCAGATTAGATGTGCAACAAAGCGTATAGCTTTAAACATCCAAATGCACATACAGTAATTATGACTGCAGGTTCATTACAATGCATGCAGTGAACATACGTGTTTGTTTTTTTGCATGTTTTTAATTGCCTAATCCATGTGCACTGACAATTCCCATCAGAAAAACAAAACTTATGCTTCCTTTGCTTGACATCCAGGCTCAAGGTGTAGAAACATAGATGGAATTCATTTATTTTTTATAAAATATCTCATCCAGATGGATATTTTTACTTTAAATATATATTATGGTAGGCCTAATAATTGAATGATGCTTTTATTCTTTCAGCCTTAAGCCAGTTCAACCCTTCTCATTTTCTTCTTCACAGATATAATGGGAAGATAGGCTACATCCCAGCCATACACCTGAAGCCGCACAGCTTGCCTCATATTCGTATGACACCTGAGAATCAAGTTCAGAGCAACTCATCCTCCCTCCTCGCTCCTTCCTCCAATTTGCATCACAGCCGTTCCCATGGAAACCTGCCACAGCTTCTACCCATCACGTCCTTGTCGCCCGACTCGACCCAAGGCGAGAGCGTCCAGAGGTCCCGATCCCGGTCACTGTGCACGCCGTCTGAGCAGCCTCACGCACAACCTGCAGAAAGCCACAGCATCTCTGTGACAAACTCCCCCAGCAGACCCACCCCTGTGAGAGCTCCTCCCCCTCCCCCCATCATCATGGTGCAGGATGAAGAGGAGGGCGGCAGGATGCTGACAGCAGACACTGATAACAGCTTCGACAGCGACGATTCGGGCTCAGTCTCCGGTGGATCATCCCTCGGCCTGAGCTGCGGCTCCAACGATGAGCGGCTGCAACTTAGCCGTACGCCTCCCCCCACGGTGAACAACCTCCTCAGCCCAACAAGCCAACCACAGGGGAGATTACTCCCCAGTGTCTCTGATCCCAACCTCTACAAGAGCCCAACATCACCTAAGGTGCCACCGAGGCCCCGGGCCCAAGAGATTCTGACCCGCTGTAGCAGCGTCACCCGCAAGAACGCAGCCAAGATCAACCTGCGCCCCATCCTGACTGAGGGCACCGGTGGATGAACCTATATGCTCCACCCAAACTAACCAGCTGATAAACTTTTGAAAGAATTTCTAAAAAAAGCTAAGTCTGATCCTCTGGACATTCAAAAAAAATTTTTTTTTTTAAATTTGTAGAAACGTTTCGTCTTTCGTCCGAAAGACTTCTGAGCTGCTGTATTCAGCTTACAATGCTGTTATTGCTAGTATCACTCAGCCCTCTGTGATTAGCAAACAACCATCAGGGTGCTAACGATCCATTGTTAGGCTGATGGTCCTCCTTGATCATGTGAGCAGCTGGTTTCGGCTGTCATCAGCCAACTGGTTGATCCACTGTGAGAGGGTGCTGAATACAGCAGCTCAGACTGAGGAAGTCTTTCGGACGAAACGTTTCTACAATTTTTTTTTGCTTCCTTTTGTTTTTTTGAATGTCCAGAGGACCAGACTTAGCTTTCTTAGATTTTTCTACCTGGATTATTGAGCATGCATCAGGGTATTTTGAAAGAATTGCTAATTGTAGATTCATTTCACTGTTTTGGAACATTAAAAATGTAAAACTCTGCTCAGGATATAAATAAATAAATAAAATAAATGTCACATTTTTGTCATCTGTGTATGTTTCCCATACTTGACAGACGAAATTGGTCTCTGCATTTAACCCAACCACCACCAGGTGGTGCAGTGAGCAGCCGTAGTCAGCGCCCGGGGAGCTGGGGAAAATAGATGTGCACTCATAATTCTTTGTGCTCAATACTTTTGTTTAAAAAACAAATAAAATTTACTTTCCACACTGGAAACTCAGCATTTTGCATCCTGAAATTTTACTACCTACAAGATAAAGTGGTTTTAAAAAATGTCTGACTTTTTGGTTGCCGTGATGGAATTAAGGTTTTCTTCTCTCTCCCCTCAAAAATAAACGCCCAACTTTTAGACATTTTTAAAAAGCCGAAATCATTTTAACTAAATTAAATTCAGTTTGACACAAACTCGTCGTGCAGCGGTTTTCAAAACTTCCGTCCTTTTTAGTTGTAACCAGAAGTGTACAACTTCTAATATTTGGACTTTTAAAATAAATTAAAATGTTACCAACTGAAAAGGAGTTAGCAGAATGTGCAGTTTTTGCACGATTATATTTTATGTACAAGTTTGCACTGTAAACTATTGTTTTAATTACCGTAATTTTCAGACTACAAGGCGCGCTTGAAATTTAATTTTCTTAAAAATCGACAGTGTACCTTATAATCCAGTGCAACTTGATAGCAGTTTTATCTGTGCTCTATAAATAAAGATGACTTGACTATTAATTCTGGTTGTGGTTACCGACCTCGAACCGATTTTATGCGACACACTGCGCTCAAAAATCTAACAAAATGTTGTAGCACGACTTTTAAGTTATGAAGCTACACAGCTTGATGGATTGTCGGAGCATTACGGCTACTACAGTCAGGAGTCTCGTGGTACCATAATCAAAAGTATTGTGAATGAGTGGAATAAAGTTTGACTTATTGGTTTTGTTTCACTTAATGCGCCTTATAGTCCAAAAATTATGGTATGCAACCAACAAGCCAGGAAAAGAAATGTCAAACTGAACAGATTAGGGTTTTGTTAAGATATTTGCTCATAAAAATAAAACTAATACACAACATATAACAGTAAACAATAGATGGGAGTTATTGTCTTTATTCATAAATGCACCGTCTGGTATCTAAACATATTTTTGAGTAGATTATTTAAAGTTATTGTATTTTTTTTTATAAACGACAGTAGATCAACGTGATGATGCAACACTGCAGAACTGAAACATAAACTTGTCCACGTTTGTTTCAGCTCTTCCTCCTTTAGCCTCTTCATCTTCTTGGATTCTATGTACCGGTATAAAAAAAACAAAATAAACACCTGAATGGTTCCGCATCTTCAGTTTCTGTTTAAAATCTATACGAGAAACGATTGACGGGTAAAACGCCACGACTGGGAAAGTTTTCAGTATTTACAGCCAAACCTGTTCTTTGTGTTTTCACTTCACGTCTATTTCCTCTTCTCCTGACTGTGTGTTCGTGTTTCCGTCAGCTCAGAGTCTGACACGGTGGAGGAGAAGTAACTGCGAGATTCTTCATCACTTTCGTTGTTTGAAGCTCCTCGTCTTCCTCCTCAGAGCTTTCCTCGCTCTCCGACTGCTGCTTCCTGTTGGTTCTGCCTTCAGCTTTCCTGTTAGCAGAGGCCTTTTCTGTGGCGCTGACTTCAATCCCCTCTTCTTCTTCTTCGTCTGGATCTTCATCTTGTCCGCTGTCGCTGTCGTCACCTCGTCTCTCATCACTACTCTCCTTTATTTTCTCTTTATCAAAAAAGAACGGGGTCTGTGTCAGAGGAGTCGTATCCATTTCATCATCCTGGGTCATGCTGGAAGAAAAACAATGATAAAATAATTAGCTTTATAGTTTACATTCATTCTTAAACAGTATTTCTAGGTATCAGCAGTATCTTGTGCAGAATCAGTTCCTCCTGTCAGAATCTTCATTTAGCAAAGAAAAAGAAAAAAACCTAAAAAATGCAGCTAGGAATGCTGCTCGGTGAGCAACATGAATCATCACGAGAAGGAAATACCTTCATGTTTTGTGTTGGGGCTATGCCTCGTCTACATCGCTCGTGTAAAATAAACAGGAAATAAGAGTTCAAATTATAAAAAGCTTCGAGATGTTTCTTATCAGAACTATCACTTCTATACAAACCATGAATACTGTACTGTATATACTGTATATATATTTTTTTAATTATTTTTTAATTAATTTATTCATTTTAAATTAAAACAAAACAGTTTCACATACTATATGAAAACTAAATAAAAAACATAAACTGAAAGGTAGCAGAAAGAAGAAGAAATCTTATTATATCTGCCCCTTTAAAAAACAACAACTATCAATTCAAACAATCAATTCAACCAACAACAAACAAAATGAATAACTCATCCCAATTTTCAATTTCTAAGACATATCAAATTAAAGTAATTCATATGTATTTTTTTAACAATTTCATTTTGATCATTCTCTTAAACATAAACATTGACTTGGCTTTTTTTTTTTTTTTTTAACATCATTTTCCAAACCATTCCACAATCCAATTCCTTGGATTGAAGTAGACCGTCCCTTTAAACTTGTTTTGTACTGTGGTTTTACAAAAATATATGTTCCCTTAAGATTATAGCAACTTATTCTTTTAACAAAAAGCATTTGAATGTTTCAAGGTAGTGCATAGTTCTGAGCTCTATACATTACTAACAAAACATTATAATCCACCAAATCATAAAACTTCAGTAATTTCAGTTGATAAAATAATATACTTGATGGATGACAGTAATGCTTTCTTGTGATAATTCTTACAGCTCTTTTCTGTAAAATAAAACTAGGCTTTGTAATAGTTTTACACGCTTTTCCCCAAACATCAACACAATAAGTTAAATTATGAACTATGTATGATGATACAGCAAGTACAGAGCTTTATCATTCAATACGTCCTTGACTTTGTACAGCACCGCAGTAGATTTAGATATTTTTGTTTTTACAGAATTAATGTGCCGTTTCCACGACAGTCTATCATCAATAATAATGCCCAAAAACTTCACCTCACTTACTCTGCATATCTCAACACCATCAATTTTGAAGGGAACATCAACAGTTGTCTTTTTATTACTAAATTTCATATAACTAGTTTTATCTAGGTTTAATGATAACTTGTTTAATTCAAACCAAGTTTGTATTTTGACAAACTCCATCTTCATCAATTCCAACATCTGTTCCAAATCCTTGCCCAAACAAAAAAAAGGTGGTATCATAATAATATAAAGGCTAAAATACTACAAAGGGTTCACAGGAGCAGATCCAAGTGACTCAATGAAAGTGATGTAATGAGCTGCTGCCTCACCTTGACGCTCCAGTTACTCTCATTTTCTGCCACATGTAGTTGAGGAACATGGATGCCTGCATCAGACGGCCAATCCTCTCCATGTGTCTCTCTGTGTGGTGAAAAATATAAACCTAATTATTTATGTTTTATAGGAATCACAAGAAAAGAAACAAATATTAGCACGTGATTTGATAAGTTTATTTATAGATGAAGCTGTAAAGCAACTTATCCCGTTAAAAACCACCACACTCCCCCATATGATTCTATGACAACGTTTCACTTTTCTTTTTTCCTTCTTTCGGCTTTTTTCCTGCGTTAGGGGTCACCACAGCGATCTAGTCGCATGAAGATTTGGCAGTTGTTTTTACGCCGGATGCCCTTCCTGACACAACCACAGACCACCGAGCAACCACAGCCCTCTGTGTGGAGCAGAGAGCTGATATCTAGGGTTCCCGGGGGAGCAGATGTGGGTTAAGGGCCTTGCTCAAGGGCCCAGAGTGGGGCAGATGAGGGTGGAGATAGGTGTGACCACTTCACTTATCACTTATCCACCCACATCTTTGATGTTGTCGGTACCGGGGCTTGAACCGGCGACCTTCCGATCACAAGCTCACCTTCTTAACCTCTGCGCCACCACTCCCCTAAACCTAATTATTTATGTTTTATAGGAATCACAAGAAAAGAAACAAATATTAGAACTTTAGATGAAAAAAATAAGAGCTAAAACTAAGCTTGTGAGTGTTTAAACCATGTTTGTTTTCTCTAAAAAGATCAAAGTTATTGATCTGGACAGCTGTTCTCTCAACGCAATTGGTCAAATTTTCTCAATGAGAAGACAGGGCAAAGGAGAGCCCTCCTGCCCCAACGGGACATTGGCAGTCGGATACACGATGGATTCCTGGGGGAAGTGGAAGATTGTGTGTTGGTCCATCTTGTCAGTCGAGGACGTTGAAGATGCATACATAATTGGATTTATGACAACAGGATCTCTGCTTGTTGGAGTTGGTGGTTACCTGGCATATCGACAAACAAGGAAAGCGTCGGCAGCTGTTCTGGCCATTGTCAGGCTGCACAGCATGTGTGAAGAAATGTGCCGTGCTGTCAGCACTCAGACTCAAATGCTGTGCGAGGATCTGGACAGTTCTCATGGACTACTTCCCCTCAAATTCACTGCCTTTGCTGGCATCCCTCATTTGCCACCACCTCCCTCGGTGCAGCAACTTAAAGTGTGGCTGACATCATCTTTTAACTTTGCATATAGTGACACAACATAAATATCTTGTATCATTCAACTATGATCATTTTAGCAAACAAAATGATAAATTAATGAAAATTCCTTTCCAAGTGAGTTTAAAATTAAAAACCGTGTTTCTTCACGGGACATCCGACTACAGTACGTGCGAATGCAACATCTGTGACGTAGGAAGAAGAACCTCAGTTCGCGGCTGCAATGATAACGCATATTCATTCTCTGCCAGATCGCCCTTTTTTTTTGTATAACTTGAAAAATGCCATTACGTTGTGTCGCATTTGGGTGTTCTAATATCATCAGTGAACAAGTGAGCCTTTTCACTTTCCCAAAAGATGAAATACTTCGTCAAGTATGGAATAAACAAAGCTGCCCCCCCCCTCTCGGAGCTCCCTCGCTTCCTGAACAGGTAAGACTCAAATAAATACAGGTGCAGACCTAAATTAGAACCTGCTGTTTCTTGGTCATCTAACTTTCTGCTCCCCAAACTGAAGACATGTAGCTCAAATCTTCACTTAGATTGATAAATTTGTCGTTTTATTTATTGTCCGCCATGAATATGTAAAAGGTGCGATCTAAAGACGTTCTTCCTACGTCACAGATGTTGCATTCGCACGTACTGTAGTTGGATGTCCCGTGAAGAAACACGGTTTTTAATTTTAAACTCACTTTGAACGGAATTTTCATTAATATATCATTTTGTTTGCTAAAACAAACATAGTTGAATGATACAAAATATTTATGTTGTGTCACTATATGCTAAGTTAAAAGATGATGTCACCCACACTTTAAATAGATGTGAAGGGACCAGTGGCTGCGTCGCTCACTTGAGCGGCCTGTGCTGGGAACCCACCCTCACCAACTCCACGTTGCCTTTTTTTTTTCTTTTTCTTTTTTGAGATATGACTTTTTTTTTAACCTCCTCTTCCCTCATGTTCCCCTTTTTCTAATCTAACAAAAAAGGAAGCCCCTCTCAGTGAGGCTGCAGCCTCAGACACTCCATCTACCCTGTCTGTTGTTTGTTTCTTCGGATGGGCTGTACTGAAATATTACTTTGTTGTTGCTTCGGTGCAATTCATGTTTCTGCATGACTTATTGAGGATATATATAACCCCACTACATTATTTCAATCATCCTGTTGGTTTATATTCAAGCATTGACATATCTATTTCAGCTAGTATGTTTGTGTTGTTCTGTATGACCTGTGTACGGGATCAGACCCTCCAGGTGGGCTCGGGCTCCCTGGTACTGAAGAAGCTCCTCGGGCGGCAGGTGAGTGAGGAGCACCTGGAGGACGGCCTGGGCGTCCTGACAGTTCCTGGCGTTGGTGTTCCACACCACGCAGTAGCGCAGCAGCGACTCTGCGTGGAACACCAAAACAGGAACATTTCAATTAAACAGAGAGAAACTTTAGCCAAGTAGAAATAAATCATGTTAAAAGTTTTAAAACTATATTCAGATTTTTTTCCCCCCAGCAGTGTCAATTTGAAAAAAACACATTAACGTGTCACCTCTCTGATCCACTCGCAGTTTCAACACCGTCTTTTCCAGCAGCTCGTGGCTTCCCTCACCCTGACGAATCGCTAAAAACAACAGGACACAACTTTTGTTCACACCCATTTTAAAACAGTGAGTGAAAAACCTTTACGTGATCCCTTCACAAACGATGGTTAATCCTAAAAGCACCAAATAAATCCTGTACCAACAAACACAACACCTATTCTCTGACGGAGCAGCGTGACTCAGCGAGAAACCGTCAAAAACAAGAGACAGATTGTGTTTAATGTCTGAGCAAGCCCACGTGTTCTTAAAAGACGTCAAACAGTCCTGTACCTTTGATGACGGACAGCACGGTGTGAGGCTGGTCCAGTGAGATGGCGAGACCCAGGGCCTTCAGGTATTTCTTCTCATGGAGCAGGTTGGACAACTCCTGCTGCCTTCAGACACAACACACACACGACATGGCTCAGAACATGAACACCGCACAGGTTTTACTGCACAGACAAAGCTTAAAGGACAGCAATAAGACCGACATCACTTTTTGTTTTGAGCATTTTACAGTTTGTTAAGCAAATAAACAGGAGAGGACAAAAACCAAAGAGCTTATGCAATCTGTTAGCACTCAGAGTAAATGTTAGGAAGGACTCTCAACTACCACCACACTGCATCTGTAAAACTGCCTGAGTTGTAGCCAATCTTGTGTTTGCTAAAATCAATTGGCAGTAGCAGCCATCTTTAATTAGTTGGATTCCACATGTTGAAAAGTTTTAGATACACACCCAGTGATTACTTCCAGAGAATTTCATTAAAATCCACCCAATGGTTCAAAAGATATTTTGCTAACACTCACACAAATTCCGTCAAGATCAGGGCTACTCAACTGGCAGCCGGCCGGCCCACCAATGAGTTAATAAAAATTAAAAATGGGGGTGGGGGTCTTGATTCCATTTATTGCATTTATGATTCAAAGCAATAAAACAAATAAAAAAAGGTAACAGATCATTGTAAATTAATACAGGTAGTCCCCGACTTATGACCGAGTTCCATTCCTACGCACCGGTCGTAACACGAAATCGCCGTAAGTCGGAGTACATATGGTACAAAAAAATAATAATAATTTTTATTTAAATAAATAAATGTAAAGTCACTAAGCACTTAGCCTATCCTAACAGTTTTTAAAGATGAAGGAGTCAGTTGAATTGTCTCCCTTTATGTGAATGGAGCCTGCTAGGGAGGAGGGAGACAATTCAACTCACTCCTTCGTCTTTAAAAACTGTGTTAGGATAGGCTAAGTGCTTGGTGACTGTACAGTACTGTACATTTATTTATTTAAAAGAAAAAAATGTTTTTTTTTGGGGTTTGTTTTTTATGAGATGCATGATGTAAGTCCGAAACGTCGTAAGTCGAGGACTACCTGTACTTGGTTTATTTACATAATGACTTTAATTGCTGGATGTCCAGCCCCCAAGCTTCATGAAACCCCACGCTTTCAGAAACGGCGGCCCACCGAGCAGTTTTGTTGAATAACACTGATTTAGACCAAAAGAGAAGTTTTAATCATCGATATGGAAACAAATTTGCCACAAATTCTTCTAAAAAACAAAATTTGTATTTTTGTTTTTCTAATTATGCTGCTCGTGTGCTTCTTGAAGATAAAAGGAGGAACATTTCACAGGGAACTGAAAAATTATTACGAAAATGTGAGTGAACATGGATGCGTGGCACAACGATGACTGAAATCAGCTCGTCTCTGCGGCACGAGATCAAAGTTTTAAAAGTCAAAGAGCTGGAAATGACTGACTTGAGTATCTGATCCTCCTGCTTGGCCTGCTCCTCCGCCAGCTCCACCTCCGTCACATCCTGGTGGAACACAAACACAGGAACAGGCTTTAAATAAACAAGCTGCTAATAAAGTGTTGACTCGATGTCAAAAAACAAACAATAGAGGGACAAAAACTGTATATTAGGAAGATGTCACATTATACATCAAACTGAATAGTAGGCCTTTTACAGGAACTGTTGGATACCATAGAATGACATAGATGAGTCAAAAGACAAGGGACTTACAGTAGAAGTTATGAAGAAATTTTGTCAGAAGTGGGATTTGAACCCACGCCTCCAGGGGAGACTGCGACCTTAACGCAGCGCCTTAGACCACTCGGCCACCCTGACATGTAAGGATACATGTAAAGTGATGTACATTTGGCTGTATTAAAAGCTGGCACTTACAAACTAATTGGTGCGTTTTGTATAACGTTTCAGTTGTGCACCTGTAAGATGTAGCTAGAACCCATTTTATGTCCCTTTCAGTCATTTTAAATCCAGATAATAACTAATGTAAGTGCGAGTGCAGGCTCTTGGCTGGACCTTTTGGATACAAGATCTTTAAATATAGGAGGTAAGTATTTGGGGAAATACAGTAGTAGTAATCAAGAAATACTCTACGTAGTGTGATGGAACACGCCTCCAGAGAAATCTGCAATCCGAACGCAGTGCCTTAGACAATTCAGCCACCTTGACAAGCAAACTTTTATGTACAATGGAATTTAACATGCTGTATAAGAAATTAGCCCTTAGAAACATTACACTTTGAAAATGTTTTCATTTGTACCCATTCTCATCTATAGGTGCAACCCAGTTGGTCTTTTTCAGTCATGCTTGAACCTGATACCAAGCCTAACTGAATAGTAGGCCTTTTGAAATTTTCATTTGTACCCATTCTCATCTATAGGTGCAACCCAGTTGGTCTTTTTCAGTCATGCTTTAACCTGATACCAAGCCTAACTGAATAGTAGGCCTTTTACAGGAACTGTTGGATACCATAGAATGACATAGATGAGTCAAAAGACAAGGGACTTACAGTAGAAGATATGAAGAAATGTTGTCAGAAGTGGGATTTGAACCCACGCCTCCAGGGGAGACTGCGACCTTAACGCAGCGCCTTAGACCACTCGGCCACCCTGACATGTAAGGATACATGTAAAGTGATGTACATTTGGCTGTATTAAAAGCTGGCACTTACAAACTAAATGGTGCGTTTTGTATAACGTTTCAGTTGTGCACCTGTAAGATGTAGCTAGAACCCATTTTAAGTCCCTTTCAGTCATTTCAAATCCAGATAATAACTAATGTAAGTGCGAGTGCAGGCTCTTGGCTGGACCTTTTGGATACAAGATCTTTAAATATAGGAGGTAAGTATTTGGGGAAATACAGAAGTAGTAATCAAGAAATACTCTACGTAGTGTGATGGAACACGCCTCCAGAGAAATCTATAATCCGAACGCAGTGCCTTAGACAATTCAGCCACCTTGACAAGCAAACTTTTATGTACAATGGAATTTAACATGCTGTATAAGAAATTAGCCCTTAGAAACATTACACTTTGAAAATGTTTTCATT
>JBBPBX010036755.1:0-13966 GCA_038048925.1 Garcialebias charrua | reverse complement strand
TACCATACCATACCATACCATACCATTTTATTTATAAAGCACTTTAAACAGGAACAAGTCCACACCAAAGTGCTGGACAAACAAACACGCAACAGGCAACACAGACAATGAAGTACAACACGAAAAACATAAAAACATTGCAGATCATAAATCAAACGATCCAATACAAATCAGCTGGCATTGAAAGCAATGGAGTAGTAGTGAGTTTTTAACCGGGATTTGAAAACCGAGAGGGAGGGGGCCTGTTTGATGAGCAGCGGTAACTCGTTCCAGAGTCTTGGGCCTGCTACAGAGAACGCCCTGTCACCCCTGCGCTTAAGGCGAGTTTCTGGAACTATTAAGAGTACCTGATCCTCTGACCTCAAAGCACGTGGAGGGACATATGGGTGTATCAGATCCGAGAGATAGGCGGGGGCGAGACTGTTCAGCGATTTGTAGACATACATGAGAATTTTGAATTGGATTCGAAGATGAACCGGTAGCCAGTGAAGGGAGGCCAAGACTGGTGTAATGTGCTCTCTTTTGCGTGTGCTGGTTAAAAATCGGGCAGCTGCGTTCTGAACCAGTTGTAATCGTGCAATGGTGGCTTGACTGACGCCAAACAGAAGTGAATTGCAGTAATCAAGCCTAGATGTAATGAATGCGTGAATCACTGTCTCCAGGTGCTTTTTGGATAATATGGGCTTCAGCTTAGACAGACGCCTCAGCTGGAAAAAACAGGATTTGACGATCATGTTTACATGACTGTTGAGTTTCATGGAAGGATCCATTATCACTCCCAGATTTTTGACTTTTTGTTTTTCGGACAGGGGTAGAGCAGACAGGTCAATGCAGTGGTTTGAGGTTGTGTCATTGGGAAGGAACAATATGGCTTCAGACTTCTTATCATTGAAGCTTAAGAAATTTAAAGCCATCCAGTCCCTGATGTCAGCCAGGCAGTCGAGCAGAGGTTGAATAGAGCCTGTACCATTTTGTCTTAGGGGGAAGTAGATTTGACAGTCATCAGCGTAGAAGTGGAAGGGTATATTGTGTTTCCGGAAAATAGCACCGAGTGGCAGCAGGTATAAGGAGAACAAGAGAGGACCCAGGATGGACCCCTGCGGAACCCCCCATTTAAGAGCCGCCACTGCAGAAGTAAAATCATTGATGGACACACAAAAAGACCTGTCAGAGAGGTAGGATCTGAACCAGTTTAGGGCTGATCCTGAGATGCCCACCCACTGCTCCAACCTAGCAATGAGGATCTCATTACTTACACGACTGGTTCTAGTGGGAACCAGTTGTGTAAGAGGTCTGAAGCCTCTAACACGACTGGTTCTGGTGGGAACCAGTTGTGTAAGAGGTCTGAAGCCTCTAACACAACTGGTTCTGGTGGGAACCAGTGGCGTAAGAGGTCTGAAGCCTCTTACACGACTGGTTCTGGTGGGAACCAGTGGCGTAAGAGGTCTGAAGCCTCTTACACGACTGGTTCTGGTGGGAACCAGTGGTGTAAGAGGTCTGAAGCCTCTTACACCACTGGTTCTGGTGGGAACCAGTGGTGTAAGAGGTCTGAAGCCTCTTACACGACTGGTTCTGGTGGGAACCAGTGGCGTAAGAGGTCTGAAGCCTCTAACACGACTGGTTCTGGTGGGAACCAGTGGCGTAAGAGGTCTGAAGCCTCTTACACGACTGGTTCTGGTGGGAACCAGTGGCGTAAGAGGTCTGAAGCCTCTAACACGACTGGTTCTGGTGGGAACCAGTGGCGTAAGAGGTCTGAAGCCTCTTACACGACTGGTTCTGGTGGGAACCAGTGGCGTAAGAGGTCTGAAGCCTCTTACACCACTGGTTCTGGTGGGAACCAGTGGTGTAAGAGGTCTGAAGCCTCTTACACGACTGGTTCTGGTGGGAACCAGTGGCGTAAGAGGTCTGAAGCCTCTAACACGACTGGTTCTGGTGGGAACCAGTGGCGTAAGAGGTCTGAAGCCTCTTACACGACTGGTTCTGGTGGGAACCAGTGGTGTAAGAGGTCTGAAGCCTCTTACACCACTGGTTCTGGTGGGAACCAGTGGTGTAAGAGGTCTGAAGCCTCTTACACGACTGGTTCTGGTGGGAACCAGTGGTGTAAGAGGTCTGAAGCCTCTTACACCACTGGTTCTGGTGGGAACCAGTGGTGTAAGAGGTCTGAAGCCTCTTACACGACTGGTTCTGGTGGGAACCAGTGGCGTAAGAGGTCTGAAGCCTCTTACACCACTGGTTCTGGTGGGAACCAAGGCGGGACCGTCTGACCTCAACACTTGTTGCAGACAGAACCGTCGTTATGGTTTCACGGGGACGTGGGGGGGAGCAGCGGCTGAAATCAGACGCACGGCCGTAATTTGATTTTTCACGTGTTCTGCTGTTTATTTCTCTGAAGGATTTTTAGGGTTAACTAAATAAAAAAAATGACCTAAGAGACGAAACACCACAAACAAACAAATAAAACAAAACAACAACAAACAGCTGGTTAAACCGGTCCTGATACCAGTGATGTGGGATGACATCACATCACGTGCGTCTATTTAAATCACGTTCAACTCAAAGCAAAAGCTTCTTTTTTTACAGTGGTGCGTGATGATGTCACTTCCTGGATGATGTCACTTCCTGGATGACGATAGAGGAAGTGGGGATGAGGAAGTCAAACAGGGTCATGAACATCATGAGCTAACCGAGTGAGGATTGTTTACCAATAAACATCTAAAATACACACCGTTGTTTACAAACAAAAAGAAACCAAAGGTGAAGCTGCAACTGTAACTAAAAGCTAAAATCAGCTAAACAGTAGCTTAAAGCTCAAATTAAAAAGGAATAGCCAAAACCTACAATTATTAGAATAGTAGCTAAAGCTGAAAACCAAAGAAATAATAGCTAATAGCTAAAAATAGCTAAACAAAAGTTACAAGCTAAATTCAGCAAACACAATCAGAATAATCCGTTCATTCTCAATCAGTTCATCTGGACAATTTCTTTTTAGTAGAAACGTTTCACCCTCACTCCAGAGGGCTTCGTCAGTCAGAGCAGTCCAGTCCAGCTGGTTGGTCCACTTAAGTTGTTTACTTGGTGGGGTAGCTTCAGTTTGCTTTGGACTGCTCTGACTGACGAAACGTTTCTAAGAAATTGTCCAGATGAACTGATTGAGAATGAACGGATTTGATACCTGGACTATTGAGAATGAACTTTCTGGACAATCAGAATAAGCTTTAGTATCACTGCACCGAAGAACAGTGAGATTATATTTCGTCCAGTTGTCCGAAAGATGAGCGGAGTGTACGTGGCTGCAACTTCTAGAAGTGCGGCCTCTTATTCTTTAGATAGAAAAGGGGAAAGACCATGAGGATGACCATGAGACAGTAACTAAAAGCCCAAATTAGCACAACAGTAGCTGAAGGTTCAGTTTTGAAAGAGTATCCAAATGTTACAAACATATGGACAGTAGCTAAAATTATTAAAACATTATCTCAAAGTGAAAGCAGCTGAAAAGTAGGTAAAAGCCAAAACTTACAAAACAGTTGTTAAAAAGATATACCGTAATTATCAAGACAGCAGCTAAAAGCTAAAGCCAGTAAAAATTGTTTAAAGCTAGCAAAAACCTTTTAGCTACAGGTTTAATTAACAAATCAGTAGCTAAAAGATAAAATTACTACAAACAATTGCGTTTATAGAAAAAAGGGTAAATGCTAAATGACTGGCGAAATTTAGGATATAGCAAAAATTAGCAAAATGATAGCAACAATCTACATTTGACCAACAGTAGCTAAAAGCTTAAACTAACAAAACATTAGTTAAAGTTAAATGAAAGTTAACTTGGATTTAAATACAAGATTTTAAAGAGTTTGCCACTCCTGTTAATAAAAAATAAAAATGTAAATAAAAGTACATACATACAGTATTGTCAAACATACAACAGCTACAAAAACTAAAAGCTTCAGCTGTGATTTTCTGAACATGTTGAATGTTCGGCTGCATGAATGGTTCACATCTGATCGCTGCAGTATTTACATTTTAAAACCCGAGCGGTGGACACTCCGAACAGGAAAACAACAATAAAAGTCCGTCCCTTCGGCTCGTTGGCGTCTGCACCCAGCCGAAGCTAATTATTCTCTCCATGGCAACGGAGCGGGGTCTTCACATCAAAAACAGAAGTGTGCATCAGGCAATCATCCTGATGAATCCGCCCGTCTCCCTCTGCGAGTCGCTCACACTCATCTGCCCGTCTCACTGCTCATTACGGCGGTTCTGCAGACCGGACCGGACTGGACCCGCTTGTCCATCGGACCCCATCGGAGCGCCTCGACAAGAATTTATAATGACTCCATTTGGAAATACAGAGTCAAAACACAAACTTAACGCTTTGGAGAAAAACACACACATGCACGTGCACACACACACACACACACACACACACACACTCTGAACATTCAGATATATTAGTACCTGTTTTAGACGTTTCCTAAACTTTTCTACTTTGCCTAACAAAATAAAAGTCACAGAAACTTGAAATCCTGCCTTCGGCTGGTTGAATGCATATCGCCCGCCAGAGTTGTACTCTGATTACCTTATGGAGGGAAGGGACGGCTACTACCACAATAAACTTCAGCACATTATCGACCAGAGTTAACAATGATAGTTAAATTATGATATGTCCAATGGTTCATGAGATATTTTACTAACAGACAAATAAAAAGTACAACAAATACAGGGAGTCCTCGACTTACGTCACCCCCGACCTACGGCAACTCGGACTTACGAACGCACTGTAAAAAAATATATATATATTTTTTAAAATAAATGAATACATGTACAGTACTGTACAGTCACCAAGCACTTAGCCTATCCTAACACAGTTTTTAAAGATGAAGGAGTGAGTTGAATTGTCTCCCTTTCACATAAAGTGAAAGTAGCTCCCTTTATGTGAATGGAGCCTGCTGGGAGGAGGGAGACAATTCAACTCACTCCTTAACTGTGTTAGGATAGGCTAAGTGCTTGGTGACTGTACAGTACTGTACATTTATCTATTTATAAATTAAAAAAATAAAAATATATATTTTTAATAAATAGATAAATGTACAGTACTGTACAGTCACCAAGCACTTAGCCTATCCTAACACAGTTTTTAAAGATGAAGGAGTGAGTTGAATTGTCTCCCTCCTCCCTAGCAGGCTCCATTCACATAAAGGGAGCTAGCTCCCTTTATGTGAAAGGGAGACAATTCAACTCACTCCTTCATCTTTAAAAACTGTGTTAGGATAGGCTAAGTGCTTGGTGACTGTACAGTACTGTACATGTATTCATTTATTTAAAAAAAAAATAATAATTTTTTTTTTGTATGGATCCGACTTACGTCATTTTCAACATACGAACGGTCCTTAGGTCCGGAACTTGTTCGTAAGTTGAGGACTACCTGTATACAATTTCTCTGAGCCTCATCAAGCATTATTGTTATTTAATGCATGAGGATGTTTTTAAGTCAATCTGTAACAATTAAAGCTAAACGTGCTGCTTTGGGAACATTTTAAGGTTATTTTGATTTCTGTTGATCTTCCTCAGTTGGAGTTGTGTGACTCACAGCGGGCTCCCGAGCCCGACGTTGGAAACCACCGACTGAAATTAGATTTAGCTCCTGATCGTCTTTAAGTACAAGATAAACTGATAAAGCCTAAAACATCAAAATATAGTGTTTTAATAATAAACTACTCCTACTCATCTGATTTCACACGACAAAAATGCCAGTGATAATAAAAATAAGCAATTTGTGTTTGTTCTTCTAAAAATAGAAATTAGGAAACAAAATAAAGCCTGCATTAATCCTGTCCATCAGCTGAGTATCAGTTGAACGCAGACGTGATTAATTACACAAAACTGATGCCACTGTGTGCGGTTTCTAACTAAAGTTTAAGAGAGCTCGCTTGTGCTGCTGAATTTAAACAAGAAAAACAAAAGCGTTGAAACTAAATGACAGAAATTACCATCTTTTACTAAAGAGAAGATTGAGTGGATTTAAAAAATAAGTGAGAGAAATGAACAGAACAACGGGGCAACTGGAGAGAGAGAAACTCTTTAGCTAATGTCTGGTCTTTTCTGTCCATTTAATGTGATTTTTCTATAAATATTTGAGGGCAACACAACAAATGTGTTGAGCTTTCAATAGTCTTGTCACGAGTCCAAGTTAAAAACTTGATTTTATGTCGTTCTTAAAGGGAGAGTTCAGTCGTGATGTAGCAGTAGTTACATTATCATCCGTCAACCACAAAGCACGGAGAAACACGTGGAATTTTCATCCAGGCGAGGCTAACAGCTACACAAACGAGCGCAACTGTTACAGATGTTTAGATCTTAAAACAACTCTTTCTCAAAAATGACATGAACAAAACAAAGAAAGCTACATGAAACAGATGGGTGGATGGATGGATGGATGGATGGATGATGGATGGATGATGAATAGTTGGATGGACGGACAGATACATAGATGGACAAATGACGATGGATAGATGACAGATGGATGGATGGGTGTTGGATGGATGATGGACAGATGGATAAACAGACAGATGTTTAAAGGAGTTTGAACTTCCCGTTTTAACACATTTAACAATAAAATGTTTAAAAGTGACCTTTAGCTGATGTAACAGCAGAAAGGCCCGTGTTTAGCTGAGGGTCAAAATCTGAAACCTTCAGGTAGCAGAAGACGAGGAGCAACCGAAACAAAATATCCATCCATCCATCCATCCATCCATCAAATTTACCTACTTCCTCATTTTTGGGTTGCCGGTGCCCATGTCCAGCCATCCCTGTGTGAGAGGTGGGGGACACCCTGGACAGGTCTCTAGTCCATCACAGGGACACAGAGACAAACAACCATTCGCTCTCTCACTCACACCTAGAGACAATTTAGAATTATCAAACAGCCTAACATGCATGTTTTTGGTCTGTGGGAGGAAACTGGAGTACTTGAGAAAAGAAAAAAAAAACATGCATGCACAAAGAGAACATGCCCCCGGACCGGGATTTGAACAAGTGCAAACTGCTTGCTGAGAGGCAGCAGCTCTACCCACTGCTCCACCGTGCTGCCCCGAAACAAAAGAGGACAAATAAAACTAAATAAAGCTGCTCCAACATTTCAACAAGCTGCTAATAACTTCATACAAATAGTTTTAATTTGATCGTCTTTTGCATCAGATAACTGAACAATTTCTTCTTTTTAAATAATAAACTGAAATTTGACGTTTAATGTTTTAAATGTGTGTGTGTGGGGGGGGGGGGGACAACACCACCTTTGTTAACCCGTTAGCAGCTCAGCTCGTTAATAACTTTGCTAAATGAAAAGAGTTGTCACCTTTTCCTGCCTGTTCGCTCCTTCCTCTGTGCTGTCTGCGGCTTCAGGCTTTTGTTAAATTAGTGGTAAAAACACCTACAGTTAATGAGCTCGTTACCAGAACCCCGGCTTCCCGTTCCAAACAAACAGAACCAGAGCCACGCTAAGACGAACCGTGTTAAAATGAGATAAACTGATTAAAACTGAGTTACACTGAGTATAAAGTATAAGTACCCTCCCTCTCGGTTTTCAAATCCCTTTTAAAGACCCGTTACTATTCTGTTGCTTTCAACACCAGCTGATCTGTGTTTGGTCGTTTTATTTATTATCTACAATGTTTTTATGTCTATTTTGTGTACTTCATTGTGTGTGTTGCCTGTTGTTTGTTTGTTTGCCCTTTGGTTGGCCTTGTCGCTATTTTAAGTGCTCTATAAATAAAATGGTATGGTATGGTATGGTATGGTAAGTATAAAGTTAAGAGTAAATTTAAGATAACCAGAGTTAAAATTTTTTTTAAAAGAGTTCAGTTAGTTACTTAGTTAAAGTGACTTAATCAGTTAAACTTGGTAAAACTGAGAACAACTCAATAAGGTTTAAATTGGGGTTAATCCGGTAGAAATAGAGTTAATTAGAGCTCAAATGAGTGAAACGAAGTTAAACTGAGATCAAAAGAAAAAAACTATTAAACAAAGTTTCACTGTGGTTAAATTGAGCTACAGTAGATTAAAGAGAGTTGAAGTACTGTAAGCTAAATAAGAGTTAAACCAAAGGTAAATTGAGGTGAGTTAATAAAAGATATGTAAAATTGGGGTAAACTTTGATAAAAAAGAGTCAAACTTAGTAACTGAGACAGTTAACTGATGATAAACAGAGATAAACTGACATAAACTGAGATAAATACAGTTAAATCAACAAACTGACTTAAACTGATTCAGAGTTAAACTCAGATTAAAACAATTCAATTGATTCAGACTGTTTGAAATAAACTGAGTCTAACAGTTTACCCGAGTTACAATTAGACAAAGAGTTAAACTGAGTTAAAGTGAGAAAAACTGAGTTGAGCTGACTCATTCACCATCAAAAGAAGAGTTCATTTAAGGTAAGCAAGTATAAACTGAGTCCAATGGAGACAAACGGAGACAAACTGAGTCAAACAGAGACACACGGAGACAAACTGAGACAAACTGAGTCAAACAGAGACAAATGGAGACAAACTGAAGCAAACAGAGACATTCATTCATTCATTCATTCAACCTTTATTTATACAGGCTAGCCTCGTTGAGTCACGGGGACTCATTTACAAGAGGGACCTGTCTCACTCACACCAAACAACCATCCACTCTCACACTCACACCTAGGGTCAATTTAGAGTCACCAATCAGCCTAACAAGCATGTTTTTTGGTCTGTGGGAGGAAACCGGAGTACCCGGAGGAAACCCACGCATGCACGGGGAGAACATGCAAACTCCACCCAGAAAGGCCCCGGACCGGGATTTGAACCGGCAACCTTCTCGCTGAGAGGCAGCAGCTCTACCAGTTGTGCCAGAGATAAACTGAGACAAAGGAGACAAACTGAAGCAAACAGAGACAAAGGAGACAAACAGAGACAAACGGAGACAAAACTGAGACAAACAGACAAACTGAGACAAACAGAGACAAACGGAGACAAAACTGAGACAAACTGAGACAAACGGAGACAAAACTGAGACAAACTGAGACAAACAGAGACACACGGAGACAAACTGAGACAAACTGAGTCAAACAGAGACAAATGGAGACAAACTGAAGCAAACAGAGACAAAGGAGACAAACTGAGACAAACTGAGACAAAACTGAGACAAACTGAGACAAATGGAGACAAACTGAAGCAAACAGAGACAAACGGAGACAAACTGAGACAAACTGAGACAAACTGAGACAAACAGAGACAAATGGAGACAAACTGAAGCAAACGACAAACAGAGACAAACGGAGACAAAACTGAGACAAACTGAGACAAACAGAGACACACGGAGACAAACTGAGACAAACTGAGTCAAACAGAGACAAATGGAGACAAACTGAAGCAAACGGAGACAAAGGAGACAAACAGAGACAAACAGAGACAAAACTGAGACAAATTGAGACAAATTCTATCAAAGATAGAAACTGAATCAAACAGAGACAAGCAGACAAACTAAGACAAACTTGAGACAAACTGAGACAAACAGAGACAAACGGAGACAAACTATCAAACTAAGACAAACTATCAAACTAAGACAAACTAAGTCAAACTGAGGCAAACTAAGTCAAACTGAGACTAAACGAGACAAACAGAGACAAACGGAGACAAACTGAGACAAACAGAGACAAACGGAGACAAACTATCAAACTGAGACAAACTAAGTCAAACTGAGACAAACTAAGTCAAACTGAGACTAAACGAGACAAACAGAGACAAACGGAGACAAACGGAGACAAACAGAGACAAACTGAGACAAACAGAGACAAACGGAGACAAACTGAGACAAACTGAGACAAACAGAGACAAACTGAGACAAACTAAGTCAAACTGAGACAAACTAAGTCAAACTGAGACTAAACGAGACAAACAGAGACAAACAGAGACAAACGGAGACAAACTATCAAACTGAGACAAACTAAGTCAAACTGAGACAAACTAAGTCAAACTGAGACTAAACGAGACAAACAGAGACAAACGGAGACAAACGGAGACAAACTGAGACAAACTGAGACAAACAGAGACAAACGGAGACAAACTGAGACAAACTGAGACAAACAGAGACAAACTGAGACAAACTAAGTCAAACTGAGACAAACTAAGTCAAACTGAGACTAAACGAGACAAACAGAGACAAACGGAGACAAACTGAGACAAACAGAGACAAACGGAGACAAACTATCAAACTGAGACAAACTAAGTCAAACTGAGACAAACTAAGTCAAACTGAGACTAAACGAGACAAACAGAGACAAACTGAGTCAAATTGAGATAAACTGAGACAAACAGAGACAAACTGAGACAAACTAAGTCAAACTGAGACAAACTAAGTCAAACTGAGACAAACTAAGTCAAACTGAGACTAAACGAGACAAACAGAGACAAACAGAGACAAACTGAGACAAACAGACAAACGGAGACAAACTATCAAACTGAGACAAACTAAGTCAAACTGAGACAAACTAAGTCAAACTGAGACTAAACGAGACAAACAGAGACAAACTGAGTCAAATTGAGATAAACTGAGACAAACAGAGACAAACTGAGACAAACTAAGTCAAACTGAGACAAACTAAGTCAAACTGAGACAAACTAAGTCAAACTGAGACTAAACGAGACAAACAGAGACAAACAGAGACAAACTATCAAACTGAGACAAACTAAGTCAAACTGAGACAAACTAAGTCAAACTGAGACTAAACGAGACAAACAGAGACAAACGGAGACAAACGGA
Source organism: Garcialebias charrua (assembly GCA_038048925.1). Classification (NCBI taxonomy): domain Eukaryota; kingdom Metazoa; phylum Chordata; class Actinopteri; order Cyprinodontiformes; family Rivulidae; genus Garcialebias; species Garcialebias charrua. The sequence goes on along the minus strand of JBBPBX010036755.1, from coordinate 3,187 downwards.
GACAAACTGAGACAAACTGAGACAAACAGAGACAAACGGAGACAAACTGAGACAAACTGAGACAAACAGAGACAAACTGAGACAAACTAAGTCAAACTGAGACAAACTAAGTCAAACTGAGACTAAACGAGACAAACAGAGACAAACGGAGACAAACTGAGACAAACAGAGACAAACGGAGACAAACTATCAAACTGAGACAAACTAAGTCAAACTGAGACAAACTAAGTCAAACTGAGACTAAACGAGACAAACAGAGACAAACTGAGTCAAATTGAGATAAACTGAGACAAACAGAGACAAACTGAGACAAACTAAGTCAAACTGAGACAAACTAAGTCAAACTGAGACAAACTAAGTCAAACTGAGACTAAACGAGACAAACAGAGACAAACGGAGTCAAATTGAGATAAACTGAGACAAACTGACTCACACTCTCACAGCATCAGTCAATCGTGAGAAAAGACATGTTTACGTATGCTAGTCAACAAATCAGCCGAAGTTTGCAGAGCTCAGAACAACAATTTATCAGATTTCTTGGAGGAATGCCTATCACCCGCCACACTTCCTGCAGGAGTTTCAGCTACTCTCATGCTGAGAAGTAACCGAGCTGCATGGGTCAAACCCTAAAAATAACACTGATGACTCAGCTACTACCACACCACATTTTAGTGTAATCAGAGTCAGAGTCAGAGTCAGAGAGAATTTATTGTCATTTGCACCGCATGTAGTACATGTGTTGAAAACGAGATTATGTACACAGGGTCCCAGTTACATCCAACAACAAATGCAAGAGAAATACAATAATAACATCTAGGATTAACTAAGAGAGACATCACATCAGCTAGTAATACACTAAGCCCTAATGTAGTAGAAAAACATCATTATAAACAGCAGCACGAACATGAGCAGATGGTCACAGATGAACGCAGCAACAAGAAACAGATCAGTATCAGTATGATGTGACATTTTGCAGTGTTTATTCTTATTATTTATTTATTCATGAGTCTGACAGCCTCAGGGTAGAAGCTGTTCCTCAGTCTAGTGGTTCTACATTTGATGCTCCTCAACCTCCGTCCCGAGGGGAGTGGTGCAAAGAGTGAGTGTGCTGGGTGAGTGAGGTCTTTCATGATGCAGGTGGCTCTTTTTCTGCATCTGGAGGTGTAAATGTCTGTGATGGTGGGGAGACTGACTCCCACAGACTTCTGTGCAGCCTTCACCACTCTCTGCAGAGCTTTTCTCTCTGCAACTGTGCAGCCTCCATGCCACACGTTGATGCTGGAGCACAGGACGCTCTCCACTGCACACCTGTAGAACGAGGTGAGGACTGGGCTTCTCAGACCGGCTCGTCTCAGCCGTCTGAGGAAGTAGAGTCTCTGATGACCTTTCTTGATCAGGCTGGTGGTGTTATTGCTCCAGCTGAGGTTATCATTCAAGTGTACACCCAGGTATTTGTAGCTGGAGACCACCTCCACCGCAGATCCACCTATATACAGTGGGGTGTGGGTGTGTTTGTTCCTTCTGAAGTCCACAATCATCTCCTTCGTCTTCTTCACATTCATGTGAAGGTTGTTCTCTTTGCACCAGCTCTCCAGATGTTCCACCTCCTGTCTGTAGCTGGATTCATCATTATCTGTGATGCATCCCACCACAGCTGTATCATCTGCAAACTTAACAATATGACAGCCTGGATGTGTGGCTATACAATCATATGTGAGCAGAGTGAACAGAAGAGGGCTCAGCACACATCCCTGAGGAGAGCCAGTGCTGAGGGTGATGGTGGAGGAGGAGAAGTTGTGGATCTTCACGGACTGTGGTCTGTCTGTTAAGAAGTCTAAGACCCAGTTACAAATAGAGGGGCTTAGTCCAAGTGTGGATAGTTTGTCTATCAGAGTTTGGGGGATCATGGTGTTGAAGGCAGATGTGAAGTCCACAAAGAGCAGACGCACGTATGAGTCCTTCTGATCCAGGTGGGTGAGAGCAGTGTGGACCACGGAGGAGATGGCGTCCTCTGTTGATCGGTTCTCACGATATGCATATTGATGAGGGTCCTCGTTGATGTTGACGGCTGTCTTGATGTGGGACATGACCAGTTTCTCAAAACATTTAGCGACTATCGGGGTGAGAGCCACCGGTCTATAGTCATTCAGACCAGTCACTGTGGAGCTTTTTGGGACTGGGATGATGGTGGCGGTCTTCAGGCAGGTGGGAACTGACTCCAGTGCAAGTGAGGTGGTGAAGATGTCAGCCAGCACCTCACAGAGCTGGTCCGCACATTCCTTCAGAACTTTCCCTGGGATGTTGTCTGGACCCGTAGCTTTATGAGGGTTGATCCTTCTGAGACTGCCTCTCACTTCTGCTGCGGTCACTTTGAGGTGCTCCTCGTCTGGTGATGAGGTGAGTCTGGTGCTAGTTGGTCTGTTTGGATCATCAAAACGTGCATAAAACTTATTGAGGGCATCAGGCAGGGATGGGTCCCTGGGGCATTGTTTGCTTTTGCCCTTGTAGTCTGTTAAGCATTTGATGCCCTGCCACATGCTCCTTGGATCATGTGAGGTGAACTGTCCCTCGATCCTCTGTGCATACGCGGCTTTGGCCTTCTTTATGCCATCATCCAGTTCTCTGGTCTAATGTCTGTAAAACTGAGGCAGAAGGCCGTGGCGGCCATCTTGAATCAGTTGTAGACGTCCACCCAGCGATTCCTTTCTGAGAGTTTCATTAAAAATGCCTTTAGTGGTTCTTGAGATGATTTGCTAACAGACAAAAGCACTATCGCCCTCTTGTCTCTGTAAAATCCCACTGACATTAAACGCATCATCATCTCTGCTGTTGATGTTAAACACGTGGAGGAGGAGGGTGTTGTAGCGACAGAGATGGAGGCAAAGCAGCGGGCGTTCAGCCACTCTGTTCTGCTTCACTGCAACACGGGAGGGAGGCCAGGGTGGACACACACACACACACACACGTGCGCAGTGTAGCAGGTGAGGTGCCAGCGCATCACAGCGCTGCTATTTTTCAGTGTCTTGCTCGGGGAGAAGCGCTCTGACATTTTATGAAGCGCTCTGCAGAAATCAGCAGCTTGTAATGGCGGCTGGTCTGTCACTCCTTGAGACACACACACACACACACCTCATCTAATTTCCCCTCACACAGCTCTAAGACATTATCTACATTCATTATCATAATA
>JBBPBX010036754.1:17817-31310 GCA_038048925.1 Garcialebias charrua | reverse complement strand
TAATCCATGCGAAAAGAGAGGCATTACATACACCCTTACAAAAATGGATAAAATGTCACCTGGATGTGAAGAGAGATGGAAATAGAAACATGTATTGTAAAACTCTTAGTTGTAGTTTGTTGTGAAATGCAAATGACCGATTATTTTGTTTACTGTAAAAAAAGACAAAATAATAATGAAATTACATGTAAATAGTTTTGTTCAGAGTTGTGAGAATAAAATTGGACATTTTCTGTACAAATATTAAAGTCAATTAAATGTTTTAATTTAAAACATTTAATTGACTTTTTTATTTGCAGCTTACAGGTTTTTGTTTAATTTTTTTATGTGAATTCAATGACAAAACATTAAAAAGTGGTATAGTTTGTTTAAAGCTCCGTACATAATTTTTTAAAAACAGATTGCAACACCAAAAGTGAACTGTAAAAGCTCATTATTCTTAATGCGAGATCAAGTAAATCAGTTCCTTTCAATAATTTTGTGAGAAAACTCACTTTTTGCCTTTGACAAAACAAAATATTTATGTAATTTGGGTGATATAACAGTTTATTTAAAGGACTACCAGTTCCAAATAATCCCCATAAATTCCTATAATTCCATTGTGACCCTAATTATAAAACTGGACCACTTTCACACTCAAAAGGCGGCTTCTATGAGCATTTGGGAGGATTTTAAATATGTTCTGTATGAACCTCATTCTGTAACTGTATGAAGTACTGGGTGGACCTGGACTTACCAGTGCACAGAGTAAATCCACAGCTTCCAGTATGAGCTCCTGGTGGCCGATTCTGGACACCCCCAAGTCCTCCAACTCCTGGTGGGTGATCCGTAGCAGCTGGTCCCCCCCTACTTTCTCCTTCTCAAAGGTCTTGATGTACTGCTGCAGGCAGTCGTCCAGGCCTGAGGTAACAACGCAGGAACATTTTCAGCACAGATTGACAAGTTGAATATTTAGTCTCCAAAATGTGTCTGACTTTTTATTTTTTATTCTTGTAAAATCTCTAATTGCATAATACCTTGTACAAAGGGCTTGACATTGCTTTAGTGAGCCAGATTTTGAGCTGTAAATCTGCTGGATGTGTGAACACAGGTTGTATTTTGCTCTGTTCAAGTGTGATAACAGTCAGAGCAGAAATGTGACACGTTCCTCCTCCTCAACATTCCTGAGCTGCAGTTTCAGCTTTAAACTAGAAAAAAACAACAACTAAGCTTTCAATTAAACAGGGCTGTGTGTCTGTGCACAGTTTGTTTTCCATATTTTAGCACTGCAGCAGGTGTGAAGTCCTTTGAAAATAATAAATTGATGCAAAAAAGCAGACTAAAATATACAGAACCACCAGCTTTCACCAGTGGTTTTAGGGTTTACACTTGAAATATACGAGTGCAAATTATCTGATGAGTAAGACAAAAACAAACAATCTAAGGCTACAGCATCACAAATAAAATATGAATTAAAAGTCAGTTTGGCTTTAAAGTTAATAAAACAGCTGATAATGAGACAATTTTAGTGTGTTCACGCAGACTGCAAGTTTAATGAGCTTAGACTGCTCTAACAATGGGAAATCTTGGCAATCAGGTGCACTTAATGGTTTGATAAATTAAATCCAGGTCTCTCTTGTAAATGGGTCTTCGAGGCTCAATGGGATTAACCTGCCTAAATAAAGGTTGAATGAAAATGAGAAAAACACAAAAAAGGGAGCAAAACTGCTTTAATCTGTATAAATGTGGACGAGGCTGTTGCTGCATCTCCTTTTCTTAAATTTGATTTTTTTTTTTTTTTGAGTCTTTTCTTTGAAGACTTCTGCTGCAAAAAGTAGATATTTTCCTGCATGAATGATAATTTAAAGGAACAGTCCAATTCTTTTGAGGTTGGGTTCTATGAAAGAATTGTTAAAGTGAGACTAAACCCAGGTTGAGACGGTAACTCCTTCCAAAATCTCCCTGAAAATGGGCGTGTCGAGAGACAAGGAAGGGTGGAGGTAGAGTTGTGCTTTTGTTCACGCCTCCACCTGCAACAACCTAAAACAAATTAAACCTCTAGCCAACAACATACACCAAGCAACAACAAAGAATAAACATGTAGATGTATTTATCTATTCCACCCATTCCATCCAAAACCAAAGGCCTAAAACAATGAAAATGAAAAGAAAAATAAAACCGCTTGTCAGGAGTGAAATGCAGCACTTCCATATAAGGTATGCACTTCTCATCTCTGCAGGGGATTGGCTCTGCTTGAACCACCTGTGTGACATCACACATGAGCAGACATGTCACACATGAGCGTTTGCACAAATAAGAAAATTAAGGTGTAATCCACCAGTTCAACCCATAGAACTACCGTAAACACATTTTTAGACCAAATATTGCCAATTTACACAGATATGCACAATTATGTGAGAATAAACACAGCCATAGTGCTAGATAACATTTTAAACACATTCTAGGGAGTTTATCAGCTAAAAAAAGTTAATTTTGAGTTTAGTCGCACTTTAATATCTCACCTGTTGCAGGTAGCTCGTCAAATGGCCTCACTTTGACAAAATAATTGTGACTGAAGAGCTTACAGCTAGCTATCGTGTTTGGCAAAAAATATTCAATATGCAATTCAAATGCAAAACCAAAAACTCAAAGGTAAAATAAAATGTTTTTATTCACAAAAAAGCTACAACAAAAGGCTGACGTGTTAGCAAAAATACTCACGATGGAAAAAGCAAACTCGAAAGGTCTTTAAGTGACAAACCAATAGAACCTAAAGGATGTCCCCTGACGCAAAACAAAACTTACTTAACTCGGTGGGTGGAAAATCTAAACAAAACCCCAGAAAACCTAATTCTTGCAGGTTGGTGGAAGAAACACAGGATGGAGGGCCCAAAGAAAAACACAAAAATAAATAAACCAAAAAAAGAACAGTAGTAAACTCTGGGAAAACATAAACAATCCAACATGAACAACCATGGTCACGTCCATACAGAAGGCAGAGTTCAGGAGGGCAGCCAAGAGACCGTCCAGAGCACAGCACAAGTTCTGGTGGACGGTCCAGAACCCGTTCAGCAAGGCCAATTAAAGGCATCCCACTGAACTCCCTCGTAAAGAGACTGAGGAGAGGCACTGTGGCAGAGGGAGCTGCAGTGGACGATGGGACCACAGAGCTGAGCCAGTGGGTGTTGCAGCAGCTGGCGATGAGATGGAAGTTGACTAGAAACTTCAGCCGGCAAAGAGACTGCAGCAGAGGTCCCTCTCAAAGACACAGGTGGGAGAAACACAATCACAGGGGTCTCAGGTGGAGTTAGCAAACTTGGAGGGCTCAGGGAACTGCTGCTTCTGCGGCTGTGGCGTGAATTCAGGAGGTTCAGCCTCACTGGGCTGCTTAGGGACCTCTGGTGGAGCAGCGGACACAGGCTAGTCAATCTTTGCTGTAGCTCAGCTTGCATCTCCCTTATACGCTTGAACGTCCGCGGGAACTCAGGAACAGCGAGGATATTGGGCTGGGACATCTGTTCACAGGTGAAGAGCTTGCTCGGTAGATGGTGAGAGGCTTGCAGGGTGATCATAAATGCCGAATTTGCAATTCTAGGACTGATATCTCCAGGTCAGTTAGGGCTGGGGGCAATGCAGCGAAAAACCCACTCCTCACAGGAGGTGGTCTATGAGCTAGAGGAGGTTGGAGCACAGGTAAGAACCAAAGGCTTCCAGAGAAACTTCTGGTTGAGGAGATCTGTTTAGCTGCCAGGTGTCTCAGTATGGTGATCTCTGCTCCTCTTCCCCTTTCTCTCTCATGGCTTTTTTTGTCCGCCTCTAGAGAAAAATACTTCAACATCTTTGGTCTGTGTTCCTGTGTGTCCATGCATTCTATCTATCTTTTTGGCAATAACAGTAGAACACAAATGCAAAATCAAAAACTGAAAATACTCCAAGGTAAAATAACAAAACTAATTTATTCACAAAAAACTACAACAAAGGGCAGGCGTGGCAGCAAAAATACTCACAATGGAAATAGCACTAATAGACTGGAAAGGTAATCAACATGCATGGCTTGTGAAGAGCAATGCACAGATGAGGGACAAACAAACTGGCATTGTATTTAAAGATACTAAAGCCAGATAATGACAAACACCTGGAGAAAGACAATAGCTGGGTTTCCATCCATTTTCATTTCGATTTTTGAGCTAATTTTTGAAATCTCGCAAATATGTAAATACAAATTAATGCGAAGCAGAAGTGTTTCCATCTGCTGGCTTGAAGCGCATCTACCAAGCCACGCACAGCGTCATTACGTCAGACGTCAGCGTCATTACGTCAGCACTGCGCATGTCTACAGTAAACAGGAAGTAGCAGTTGAAAACAGAACCTGGCCACACATCTCGTCAAAAAGGAGAGAATATTTCAGGTACGTGTTGCTATCGGTCGAGTTGTATTTATTCTGTCATACAAACTAGTTTTAGCGATGTTACATGTTGTCCGGAGCGGAAACAGCTGATCAGTCACGTGACGTGAATGTTCGCTTCGGCAGCACGAGTCGGCAAATGTGTTTCCATCTGTCGCTGTGCGCATCTGCTCATTTTCGAACATCCCAAAAACCACCTCAAGCGAGCGTATAAACTTTTTGGCGAACTTGAGAAAGTAAATACGGATTTTGCCGTTTCCATTAAGCTTTTCTGCTGCGATACTTCAAAATGCGCACCTAGAAACCTTGATGGAAACACGGCTAATGAGGATCAGGCGAGAGTGGGAGGGACAGGAGCTGAACTGCATGAGGGGAGAAACACTGGGGAAGCTGGAAACACAAAGAAAACACAATCACAGAAGACTACATGACACAAGACACAGACCGTGACAACAGCTAGTCCCAGAAGAAAGGTTTCAAAGGCTTTCATCTTAAAACAACCTTAATCTAAAAAGTTTTAAAGCACTTTATTTAAGCACTATTTCCTAACCCTTTACAGCACCAAAAATTTAGTTTACATGGTTATTCTGTCAAAAATGTTATGATGTTCATTCAAAAACGCTACACCAAATGTATGGAGCACCAAAATGCTCAAATTTAAATAAATAAAACATTATGAAATAAGAAAATTTTTCATCTTAATAATTTTATTTCATAATTGTAATTTTCATGATAGCTTATTTATTTCATATTGCCACTCTTCAGTAGAATGACTTCAGCTGTCAATCAATGTCAGTGGGTTGGACCTTCACTCCCACTGGCTGATCCTTCACATGCATTAGTTTTGCTGAATGCCTGCTCACTGGTACAACTAGTGTTAATCTTGCCATTAAAGTTCGGCCTGTCCCCAAAACAATCGTGTTTATCTGAAATTTGGCTCACTGACTGGCCTTGACAGGCCGTCTTATCTCAACACGCCTGTAGAAGTTTTGTAAACCTGACGCTCTCACCCTCCCAACCCTTCTGCTGAGGAATTCCACGGACTTTTCAGAGGAGCCCAGCTGAATAAACATTCTGTCATCATTTCAGGACTCTGGATTCGCCTCTGGCCGTCCTCGGCAGCTCCCCCCATGAGTGTGCACAGATCTCCAGAGGGAACTACTGTATATGAACTGAGTGATTCTATCTGAACTCTGCAGTGCCTCTAAGGGCTGGCATGCTCACCGCCTTTGAGTCCCCTCCACCGCCCTCTGCGTAATGTCGGCGTCATTATGTACTTGTGTGCGAGATTTTTTTTCATTACCACATTTTTGACCTTCAAGCAGAGGTCAAAAATGTGTTAAGAATATTTTTGTCTCCAAACCCGATGTGTCATTTTTCACCACTTTTATAATAATAATAATAATGTCCACTTGGGGCAGGACCTCCTCCCCGACCCGGAGAGGGCATGCTCCCCTTTTCCGGCTCAAGACCATGGCCTCGGATTTGGAGGAACTGATCCTCATCCCGGCCGCATCACACTCAGCTGCAAACCGCTCCAGCGAAAGCTGTAGATCACGATCTGATGAAGCCAATAGGAGTCCTATTGGCTTCATCAGATCGTGATCTACAGCTAGGGATGTGCCGATCAGGTTTTTTGAAACCGATACCGATACCGATCACCTATGTGTGACGATCACCGATACCGATCAAAAAACCGATTGCCTATATGTGAGCCGATCACATAAACCGATCACCGATCAAATGGCTTACCTGTAATTTATGAGTGCTGCTTCTGGCTACAAGATCTGAATCTTGTAGCCAGAAGCAGCACTCATGTTATTTTCAGAACCATAAAATCACCATAATTCAGACAAAAACATATTTTTACTAATTTATTTCAGAGAACAAAGTAAATAAAAGTAATTATCAACTGCATTATCAAAGAAAAATGTTTACCTTACTAACTTTCAATAAAAAAAAAAGTTTTTTTATTGTTTTTTTAAAAAAAACACATCTATTACTTCATATAAAAAACTAAAATACCCCATTTGCTACTTAAAGCTGCACTGTTGGCTGTTTTTACAAATGGCTTTATAAATACGTTAAGTATCATTATTATTATTTTTAAATAATTTCGTGCTTTTTTGAACAACTTCCTGCGGGAACCAGGTGGCGGTAATGCGCTTAATATGAGTTCGCCAACCGCCATTCAACTCTATAGAAGAAGAAGAAGAACCAGGAAATACCGCCTCCGCCATTTTACATTCATTAGTTCGGCAGTCGGCTTTTGGAGGACTGTTTCTCCCATAAGAGGATGCCTCATACGGATAAATTAACTGGAAACACTCCTCTGAACTCTGTGAATGTCTCAGGACTGGAGCAGCAGCTGCGATCACACCGCCGAGCGTTCCTACAGCGCCGCGCGAGACCAGCAGCTCATGGTATGAGCTAAGGCTAACATGCTAAACCGGACCTGCAGCAGACAGCCGGCTTTGTGCGATCAGAGGTTCCTGGAGCTCGCCTCGATGTCGGACTGGAAGCAGAAGATATCGGGGGACACCCAGCTAACTTGGAATAACAAAGCCGACAGCCTTTTTGAAGCCGCAGCTAAACTGGACTGCCCGTAACTGCGCAGCGGACTCGGTGGGGCTGCTCGGTGGAGCTACATGCTAACAGGTGTTGATGTTATGGGGGCGCTGGCAGACGGCTTTTGGTAAGTTATTAAAACGTATTAAAACATTTTAATGACGAATTAGGTTTGTTGTGTTGAAGGACTTCGTTGAACTTCCTCCACGAGGTACTTTTTCGTCGCACGTTTTGCAGTTAGCAAACTTCGCATCACAGGCTCTGTGATCGGTAATTGAAGGCAAAAGCCGATCACATCCGCTTTAATGATTATCGGTGACGATTGATCGGTTTCCGATCGATCGGCACATCCCTAATATATATATATATATATATATATATACAGTATATATATATATTTATAAAGTGTTACATCATTTTCAGACCACTTTTTGGCATCTTCATTTGGTAGCAGGTCAAATTGACAAAGACCATGTAGAATAATGTAGTATCAGAGAAAGCTATGTAGTCTCTGTAAGTAGGTCTAGGGAAAAAATGTCGGTATTGATATTGGTTATCGGCCAAATAAGTTTTAACGTATTGGCATATAGGCCAAAAATCCAATATCGTGCATCCCTATCGCTAACGTCTATTATAGATAATCCACTTTGATATAGAGACAGAGAGCTGTTGAAGGATGTTTGATTTGTTTTGAAAGTTAAGTAATAATCTGAGCTGTCATTGGTCATGTCAGTGTATGTGGTTTCAAAGGGTACAGAAATAAAGATAATGTTCTTTTTAAATATAACCAATGGAAACAAAATGTTGAAAATTTCTGCATTTGTTTTGTATTAGGTCTGTAGCTCAAGACATCCAGTCATCAGAGGCGTATACCCTAGCAAAGTCACGTGTGTTTGCTCTGTTCACTTGGTTTCCAAAGAACAAATTTCCAGGCGAAGCTGGAATTCTTTTCTCTTTAGAGATGAGCCTCCTGTTTAAACAGCTTTGTTGCAGCTGGGAACAAAAAGTCTCGCTCACACAAAACTCAATGAGTCGGAGTGGGACTATGAGAAGGTGGTGGGGTTCCCCTCTTCGGTCTCGGTGCGCTGACGGTTCAGGATGGTAATAAAGGAGCAGATGAATGAGTGAGTCAGAATGCTGCAAAGCTTCTGGGTAGATATGACACAAGAGTTGACCCCCCATCCCCCTCCTTCCTCTTTTTCTTCTGCCTCGGTGTCTCTCTGTGCCACTTTTGTCCCTCACTTTAAATTACCATTACTGGGCTCAAGAGCATCTCTGCTCCAGTTGTCAGATGTGGGACACCAAGGAGACCGCTCGTAGATTCAAGCTTTACTTCCTTCTTTCTTATACTCTCTCTTTTGTACAGGGACAGTGCATTTACAAACCATTATAGATTTCACTAAAGATGCCAGTGCACAAGCGCTCAAGCAATTATTCATCTTTTATCATGACTTTTGATTTGCTCCACTTTCAGGAAAACCTATAAACATGCAGCCTGATAGGGGATAGGGTGCTATAAGTTTTGGTAGCAGTGCATCGTACAGTGCAGACGGCTTTAGCAACAAAGAAAAATGTTTTCCATATATAACAGCTGGATTTGGACCAAACCAGTGAGAAAATCCATCTTCACAATAGAAATATCATCCAGACTGGTTTAAACAGAAAGTTCTATGTTATTACTATAGTCATTTTTTTCAACAACAGCAGTTTAAGTTTTATCATTTTTGAAGATGGCACCAAAATTCGACTTAAACTTTGAGTTTTCTCAATTTTACAAACTCTTCTTACTCCCTCAAACTATAGACTTTTTGTAATTTTTACACAGAGACATATGTGTTCTTGTGTCACTCCAATTTGGGCATTCGGGTCTAAAAAAATCAGACCCGGCATGGAACAAACTCGTATCATTTTTTCCGAGCCCAACCCAAAACCAACCAATTAACTGTGATTACACCGAACCCGCAATTTTTTTAAATTAAGCTTTTACTGCTTTTGTAAGCAAATCAGTTTGACATGATTTAAAAATGTACAGTATTTCAAATATAGGAAGATATACGATTTCTTGTTTATTAACAAGAGTCAGTGGATTATTTTAGTTATTATAACATTATAGTTATAGTTGCCGTCGGCTGCGCGACCGCTGACGCAACAGCTGGGTCCAGTTAAGTTTCAGGTGGGTCGCTGGTGGTCATCCATCAGGACTTTTTTGTAGGGATGGGGCCGATCCGATCCAGTATCTGTATCGGCAACCGATACCAACATAATTTGCGTATCGGATTTTCCAATGCAACCTGCCGATATTTCCGATCCATAATGCACATTTGCCTTGAACAGAGAGCACGTGCATTACATCATACTCTGTGACTTCTGTCTTAACATTGTGTGAGTTAAACACAAAGACTCTGAGCCTCACAACAGGTAATACCCAAACTTTAATAGCACACAAGCGGCAGGTCTATATCACAGACGTTCATCTCACTGTTGGTGCAGCCCAGAACACTAATATACCACTAAGCGTTATGGGAGATCAACACAGTCCACTCCACGTTTTTTAGTTTTGTTTTTGATTGTGGCAATGTGAGTTGTAATTCTTGTTGGTTTTGATCAACGGATACAGATTTAAACTATACATTGAATTTATAAATGTAAATTCAATGTATCAATCCTGTATCCATTGCACTGTAAGTAATTAAATACAAACCGGATTCCAGAAAAGTTGGGACACGAAACAAATTTTGAATAAAACTGAATGCAATGATGTGGAGGTGCCAACATCTAATATTTTATTCAGAATAGAACACAAATCACAGATCAAAAGTTTAAACTGAGAGAATGTATCATTTTAAGGGAAAAATATGTTGTTTCAAAATTTCACAGTGTCAACAAATCCCAAAAAAGTTGGGACAAGTAGCAATAAGTGGCTGGAAAAAGGAAATTGAGCATATAACGAACAGCTGGAAGACCAATTGACACTAATTAGGTCAATTGACAACATGATTGGGTATAAAAAGAGCTTCTCAGAGTGTCAGTGTCTCTCATGCCTGGTACCCACTGCCCCGGTGTCGGGCGGCTGAAGCGGCCGGTTTACATTCAAAGTCTATGAGGAGACGCGTGGAGTCACGGCGAACCGGGAAGCGGCGCGATTCGAGTGATCGAAGCGGCGCGGCGGCAGCCTGCAGTTCCTTTTCCACGCACGCGCGCGTCCAAATCAACCTAGGCGTCGAACTGCCAACGCCAGAAAATTCGATCTCTGGTGGCTCGACGCGTCCAGCAAACAGTCGGGAGAGCCTCTGCTATCTGATTACACAACCACAACGGGACTTTTTTTGGACTTTTTAAACTTACCGGATCGAGCCTCCATGAATTGGAACCAAACTCCGGTAAGAAACGTGACATTTTTACAGTTGCTGCTGACAGGCTGCTGTTCTCTCCAGTGTAGATCACCCCAAACATTAAAAAAACGTTTTAATCTCATCAAAGACCGTCGGAGGTGCAGTTAACACAACAACTGAACCCGGAAAACGAGCTAGAGACCCCTCCCTCTGCCACCCCCTAGTGCGCGTCATCAGACGGTCTTCAGTGGCTCAGTGGGACCGTGACAAGCGGCCAAAAGGGGACGGCAGGCGCGTTTCGAGTTGTGCAGTGGGGACCAGGCATAAGAAGCCAAGATGGTAAGAGGATCACCAATTCCACCATTGTTGTGCAGAAAGATAGTGCAGCAATGCCAGAATGGTGTTACCAGCGTAAAATAGCAAAGACTTTTAAGTTATCATCATCAACTGTGCATAACCTCATCAAAAGATTCAGTTATTTTACTTGTCATTTTAATTAAGTTACAAATTGAGCAGTCTCGAAGAAGAAAATGAAAATGCAGTTTGGTTTATTCATTTTAAATTTTATTTATGACTCAAAAAAGGCAACTTGGCTTTGAAATGAAAAAGCATTCCTGCTAAACCATTTTAGTTTTCATTTCGTCTCATATCCGCTTCCATAGTTGTGAGGCTCAGAGTGTCTTCTTTGGGCTTAACTCACACAATGTTAAGACAGAAGTAATAGAGTACAGTACTGTATAGTGTAATACATGTGCTCTCCATTCAAGAAATTCATTATTACAGCCTCATATACCTGAACAGTATCGGAAAAGTATCGGAAAAGTATCGGTATCGGAAAAGTATCGGTATCGGTCAATACCCAGATTTAAGTATCGGTATTTGATTGGAAGTAAAAAATGTGGATCGGTGCATCCCTACTTTTTTGTACCTCTTTTAACCAGGCGGTCAGCACGCGGTCAAACGGCCCAGAGCGGCCAAATTGGATCGTCAGCCGCACACATCTGCTGACGCAATCAAAAGCCAGACACCGACCTAGCCCGCCCATCTTGCACATTATTTTGGCCCGGCCAGGCCCGAATTTGGGTCGGGCCAGGCGCGTGCCAGGATAGAAATTACATCTCTACTCCCAATGCAACATGTTGTGTTTTATTCTCAAATCCTCTGAGTGCAGAGAGCATCCAACCTCATTGACTTCCACTGAAACTGCAGACTTTTCCCTTCAAACTGGAACCAAAGGGTCTTTTTTAATTGGGATGCCTCTTTCATAAAACACTGTAGACATAAAACTTGACTTGTGTACCAGACGCTTCTGCGACTTACAGTTCAGTGATTTTTTTTTGTTTTGTTAATACAGTTTATTGTGTTTGCACAGTAACTGTTCGTTTGAAGTTTAATTTACTCTGTGCTTCCATCTGCATGTCGAGTTTTCTTTCAGGGCGTGAGAAACACAGACATGTGGTTACCATAATGATGGTATGCTTTAACATTAGCTTATTAGGAGTTTATACATCATAATGTGGGTATTTAATCTTAGATTATTAGAAAATTAAGTCCCAATTTACAATGGGCTTCACAGAAGACAGTTAACAACAACAAAATTTTGGACAGTCCCTGTCAACTTTTTATATTTTCTTCAAAAACTGTCCCTGTTTGGCTTCATTTATCATCTCTTTCTGTGCAATCATTGTTATGGTTTCAGACTAATATTAAAGGAAATCTGATGCTTGTCGAAACACCTGCAGATGAACGCTGTGTGTCTGTGTTGTGAGACAGTGCATACGTATGGATGTGGAGGTTTCATATGAAGGCCTACGGCCTGACACGCAGCACTGCAGAACAACACAATTACAGCGAAAACACAACAAATACAAAAAGACAGATCCACTTCTTCCTTCCAAGTTTAACATCTCCTCTTTTGCTCCTGCCTTAACGTTGTGATGCAAACAGACAAGAATACCGTAAGCAAAGCGGATGAGGAGTTTTGTGTTGAGATGTGGGCTGAGGATGTAAAATCCCATCACAGCTGTTTGGAGGCATTTACAGATGTTTGGATGAAAGGAAACACTAATCTGACACAGCTACCAAAAGCAGCTGGATGACAAATTAATCCCAACATTTGATGACTGCTCAAGTTAGTTCAAACATCACTCTTTGTTTTGTGGAAAAACAGCTTCGAAACCAACCTGAACCTGTGAACTCCAGCGAAATTATCCTGCCAGAACTTTTCCATTTTGACGATATGCAAATTATCATTACAACCAGGACCCTCTTTCAAGTCAGCCGTGACTTCTTGGAGACTTTGGGAACATCTGTGGATGAACATTTGGCACAGATGGCACCTAAAGCTCTTGAAGTATACACCTCTGATTGCTTTTTTTTTTTTTTCATTCACATGAGCTTCCAACTGTTGTATTATTTGTACTAAACACAGATTCTGACCCCAGCACCTGTGTGTAATTACTGGATCTCCCCTGTTTGTCTGCCTCCAGTGAAGCAGCCCTGCGTTAACAATGAAACCCACAGCACACAATAATGACATTTAAACAGCTGGACTCTGAATTCTGATGTTTTGTGTGGGAGAAAATCGATTGAACGAACTTGAAGCTGAAAAATTCGAGGCTCAGTAGGTGTTATTTATTTATTTTTTGGCATCATTTTGAGTTGACTGTCACTCACTCATTCCAGCACAACAGTTGGAACAGATATTTGTGTGAAGCTGTTAAAAAACCCACCTTTCATCCAGTCGACCACTTGACCCGGGCTCCACTTGCTCACAGGCTCCATAACCAGTGCCATGGTGGGAGAAGTTTGTCTTAACAAAAGAATTATATAAATATAAAAAGCACCCACCAACAACTCCTCACTCAAACTGAGGCGGCGGTGGATGAAAGCACTTCAAAGAGCCCTCGTGCTCCTCTCCGTTTGATGTGACCGCGTGAATTCTGTGTAGGCTTACCAAAATAAAACAAATTGTCCAAAATGTCGTTGAGCGAAGCGAATTCCGACGCTGCCGAGTCCCTTTCAGCGAGGCTTTTTTTCTTTTTTCACTTGTCATTCATGTCAGGCTCAGTTGGTGGCGGTGATGCTGTTGGGGGTCCCTGCTGCGCGAGCCGCCCCCCCTTTTCATCCAAAACACATCCCAGTGCCGTCCAGAGCACAACGCGCAGACTGTTCACTTCATCCTGCTGTCTGGAGAGGAGGCATCTCGC
>JBBPBX010036754.1:0-10101 GCA_038048925.1 Garcialebias charrua | reverse complement strand
TAGTCGCGCTAGCAAAACCGTTCCAATTTACGAGCGAAATTCCGGACTTACGAGAAGCGTGGCGGCCGTTCCAAATTACGAGATTTCCGGTTTACGAGCGCCTCGTTGTAACGGATCTCGCTCGTAAATCGGGGACTACCTGTATGTACAGGACATACACAGGACCGAAATTGCGTTTCTCTCAGTCCCTCGGTGCAACAGTAACCATCTAAACACTAAACACTAAAACATTTAATAAACATAAGCATAAAATAGTAAAATAGTAAAAAAGTGTAACACTGTCCTGAGTTTTTTCATAATAGTATAAAAGTATGAAAATTTACACCAACACTGAAACACCAAACACCCCTAAAACACCAAACACCCAATGAACATAAGCATAAAATGAAATAATAAAAGTGTAATACTGTCCTGAGTTTTTGCATAGTAGTATAAAAAGTATAAAACGTATATCTATAAAATAAACTGAAGTTTCTAGCGTTGACATTTGCAAAGAGTCATCAACATCTCCAAAAGTTTGGTCTGTGTTGTAAAAAGCTGCACTTTGAACCTGCAGAAGGAATGTTGTTGTTGGAATATGGGGAGATGTTTTGTTTTGGCTACTGGGGGGATGTTTTGAGCACACAAAAGACTTCAGCCCCAGGGGGTCACACACACCTAATGGGATGCAAATTCCTCAATCTGTCATTTTACAGTCTCCCATGGGAGCTATATGTAAAATATGTACAAGTACATATGTTTGGTATTCCTAGTGTTAAGAAATCGATTTCAGCATAGGCTCTTAGTCACTGTTATGCTAAGATTAGCTTGTAGCTACCGGTACTCTTCTGCTAGTTTTTGTCATGTTTGTTCTGATTGTTTTAACCCTAACTTATCATTTATAGCTTCCTATACAATCTCAGCAGTCTCACACTGTATTTACTTATTATGAATAGAACATTTTAAAATGTTTTGTAAGTCATTTGGTGAAAGCTAAATGAAATCAGTGTTTAACTGAGTTCACAAAGCAGGAAAATCATTTATCTTTACTAACACTATGCTTCGTGGGCCACCTTTGTTTCTCTTTGGTCTGCAGGACATTCAGTTATTTCCCATTACCTGCTGAACTACTTCCCAGGTTTGGACATTGAGAGGAGGAACTGTCATGGATTCACAGCTCTGATGAAGGCTGCCATGCAAGGCAGGCATGAGTGTGTGAGAGCTCTCATGCTGGCAGGTGCGTACAAGCTAACACGCTACAGTCAAACATGTTTACATCCTGACGGAGTGGATGTGGTGTGACTGGAAACACGGGTCTTCATCTGAGTGGCAAGCTCCGCTTAAGTCATGAAACAGCACAAACAGAGTTATGTGTGTTTTCTCAACTTGTCGCCCTAAAAGCTGAATGTAATGCTTTTTATTTACTAGTTGTCCACATTAATAAATATAAACAGAATTTTTTAATTAATGCTATATATATATATATATATATATATATATTGTATATATATATGTATATATATATATATATATATATATATATATACAGGTAGTCCCCGATTTACGAGCGCTCTGATCTACGAGGTTCCAGACTTACGAGCTGGCGAATTATTGGAAAAAACGCAAAAAATACTGAGTTTTCCTGTGTTTTTTCACCACAGTTCGTTAGCTAAACATGTGGACACACGTTTCCGATCATTTTTATGCACTCATAAGCAGTTTTTCGATGAAAAACGAGTGTTTGTAGTCGCGCTAGCAAAACCGTTCCAATTTACGAGCGAATTTCCGGACTTACGAGAAGCGTGGCGGCCGTTCCAAATTACGAGATTTCCGGTTTACGAGCGCCTCGTTGTAACGGATCTCGCTCGTAAATCGGGGACTACCTGTATATGACTGAAAAATGCATGCTTTGAAGCCAAAACCATTATCTTCACAGAACACCAAATTATCTAAACAAGCACCTGCGAGCATTTTAGATGTTAAATGGTCTAAATCTGTCACAGAATATACAGAATCAACACATGTAAATAGTAAGAACCACTGAGACAGCATGAAGACTAAGGAACTCCTCACAGATCAGAGACAAAGCGCTAAATAATTATTTTACTTTTCAATATTTTTGCAACCCCACTGTCTATATCCTGACATGACGTTAGCAGAATCAGTCCTTGAATGCACCTCCACTCCACATTAGACCATCTCATCATGCCTTGTGTTTACAGGAGGGGACATTCAGGCTCGGGACTACGGTCGCCGTATGACACCCAGAGAGTGGGCTCTTTTCACCGGTCGACACGTAACAGCCAACGTGATTTTTCAGCTGATGTCAAGGCCCTGTGCTGAGCAGTTCTGTGACTCATTCTCTCTAGAGTGGTCCATGTTAGAGGTTAATACTACAATTTTCACGTCAGTCTTAAGATTGCATTTATTACCAACTGTTAATGTAAACATGTTCCTCTGCAGGAGCTGGTGTCCGAGGCCCAAAGGCCAAAGACCTGCTGGAGGCGTATAAGCAACCTGCTTTCCTGCTGCTCTTACAGGTTTTTCATGAACAACAAGATTAAACCTGTGGATGATGGTGTTTTGGACCACATGGTTCAGATAACTACAGGCATCTTGAGTCCATTCATTGCCACGGCCTGCCACACGGTGTGTCCAGGCAGCCCACCTAGCATCGGAAAGCGTCGTCCGGCCGTGCAGGAGATTCTGAGGAGGCAGCGAGTGGCAGAGCTGAAGCGCCTGGGTCCGGACCGACTGAACAACTACAAACGATTCTTCCAGAATTCGCGGGTTCTCCTCATCCCCAAGGTGAAGGATCGCAGGGCGAGCCTGCAGCCCCAGATCCTCCGGGAAGTAGCCACGATGGCCCTGAGGCGAGCCAGTCTGCTGCCGCTCAACACGCTGAGGCGAAGCAGCGTGCGGCCAGGCGTCGTGGTGCCAAAGGTCCTGCTCTGCAAGGCCCCACCTCAAAACTTCATACCAGAAAAACTAAAGAGGAGCAACAACCAGAACCAACTCCAGATCCCTAAATGGAACTGCAAAATAAAAACAAAAGAAAAGCGGCAGGAGGAAGAAAGGCAAAGACTGTTTTCCATGAGAAGAGTGAGGTGAAGGATAGAATAACCCGACGCAGCAGGATGGGACTCAGTGCAGCCTCCTGATAGGGCTTCAAGGAGTTTCTTCTTCTTCTTGTGACAAAACTGCCACAGAGCACAACGTTTCAGCCAGAAAGCCTGAACTGGTGATGTGAACTGAACTGCAAGCGTTTTTCTTTTGGCTCCATGACACTAGTGGACTTGTTGCCTTGCTTCTATTTGATTTCCCATCCTTCCATATGAGGTCTACCGTAATTTATGGAGTCACAGAACAAACATCTATGTTTAGTACTGTCATTATGTTAGAGTGTGGATTTTGTATTCATCTTCACAGCTTTTTATTATATTAAATAATATATTTTAGAGCAGACGGCAGTGCTTGGCTTGGAAATGAGCAGTTCTGACACAGACAAACTAAGATTACTTACTAGGCATGAAAGCAGGACAGAGCCCCGTGCTCCGAGGAAGTCAGTCAGCTCCGATGCAGGGTACAACAGGTTATCTTTGTGGAAAAGGGGCTCAGGCTGTATTTGACAGCTGATGAAGAGCTTTGTGGGGAAGCTGAAAGGCAGAGCTAAAATAAACAGCTAAAGTCTTCACGCTGACATCGTAACATCTAACTCCGTCATGGCATTCTGCTGTTGGTGCAGTGTGTCTGTGCAGGAACAGTGGGAGACGCCACGCAAAGGCTTCCATTAGCTCCAACAAAGTTCAGTCAGGTCCTCTGGATGCTTTCTTTACGTTGAAACGTTTTGTCTTTCATCCAAAGGACTTCATCAGTCCAAGGCGCCACATCAAACTCACTCCCACAAGCAGCACACTCACATAGTGGGACAACAAGTTTAATGGTGATAAGATGGTTTCTGGGGCCCGCCCTCTCTCCCATCGACTCCTCTGAGGCAGCCATAGCCAAAATGGTTCAAAACATCAAAGTGCATGCGCAATAATCCAGGTAAAATGGTTCATCTGGATGGTGTCTTTTTTATTATCTTACCACCATCAAACTGGTTGGGCTACCATGGGAGTGTGCTGCTTGTGGGACTGAGTTTGGTGTGACGCCTCGGACTGATGAAGTCCTTTGGATGAAGTTTCAACAAACAAAAGAAACCATTCAGGGGACCTGACAACTTTGTTGGATTATTTACCTGGATTATTGACATGAACTTTGATCTTTCATTAGTTCACCCCTCTTTGATCATATTCATATTAATGCACTAAAAATGACAGAAATGAAAAAATAGAAATAAAAATGGACTAGACTCAATTGGTAGCGATTAAATCCCAAAAGGTTAAGCATGAAATAAGATACATTCAGGATGAAAATCTGGTTTTAGGGTATGCTACTTGTTTGCTCAGAAGAATTTTAACAATAAATTGATGCAGTGTGAAACCGTATCCCCCTAATTATGTTTGTGACAGTGGAGGACATCTTCATTAACATGATGTGATTGAAACTTCTAACCAAGCTAGCAGTGCAAGTACAGTAGTTTAAAATGAAGACGGTTCATCTTTTCAAAAACGTCTCTTTTTCTGGTCCAAAGACAAGGAAGCCAAAAATATTGAAACGTTTTACAATATAAATGCACAAATGGATATTTTAAATTGCATTGGTTGGTCACATGAAACAATAAACAATAGTTTGAAACATAACGCTCTCTTGCAACCATTTAAAAAATTGCACTTTTTTTAAACAAGCAAATGTTTACTTTAAAAAATCTATTTTCTATAACTATGCAAAAGTATTTAACTTTAAAAGTTTAATCACCGTTTCTTTTCAACTAAAATATGTTTAAAATAGGAAGTTATTGGGAATCTTGCTTTATAGGCCTACCATCCATCCATCCATCCATCCATCCATCCATCCATCCATCCATCATCCATCCATCCACCCATCCATCCAACCAACCATCCCTCCATTCAACCCTCCATCTGTCCATCCATCCAACCATCCATCCATCCATCCAACCATCCATCCCTCCATTCAACCCTCCATCTGTCCATCCAACCATCCATCCATCATCCATCCATCCATCATCCATCAATCCATCCATCATCAGCCATCCACCCATCCATCCATGCAACCATCCATCCATCCATCCATCATCCATCCATTTATCCATCCATCCATCCATCCATCCATCCATCCATCCATCCAGTAAATGATCAATAAGGTTGTGCTGCAGGTTTAGGACACCAAAGCTGACGCTTCATCTTTAAAATATAAACTTCCTTTTTAAACTTTTATTTTTCAAAAGTAAAATGGATTTATCTACATCACTACAAATAAACCTGGTCTTTTTTTCTTCCTCTTCTTTCCTACATTTTCACTGGTTTGTCTCAAATTGGGACTGAACCACAGTAGACTGACTCTAACAGGTCTATTCTCTGCCAAAAGTCCAAACACTGGGTACCAAGCACCGACATTTAGCCCTGGAGAGTGATCCATGTCTTGTCAGGAAACATTTGCTCAGGATTTCAGCACATCAGTGGCTCTAATGTGAACCACTCACACAGAAACACTAAAAAGAAGACAAGTCTCCATGCCATCATTTCGTAACTCCCTTCAGTGTCCCTTGCCTTATGATGGAAACATTGTCATTTATACTTGGACGTCGACATGTTGCACCTTTGTGTGTCACTAAGTTCAAGCTTACTTTGAAACATCTACAAAATAAAGTGTAATTTTAATAACATCTGATCTTAAAAATAAAGCCACAATGACAGGGTTGCCTCTTAAAAAGCAATACAAAACCTTACTCTTATTTATTTTATTATTATTGGAGAGAAGTTTGTTGCAGGAAGATTTTGTTTTGGATAATAATGAACTGTCATGTCTGTGCTTGTTTTGTGTTGAACATGAAAATCAACAGAGCAATCGCTGGCTATGATAAGCACGTTTTGAAGTCGTCATTAAAGCTACTCATCGAAGTTTGTCAAGTTCCGAATGGATTTTTGAGCTATAGACAAACTACTGAGATAATTAAGTTTTTATATACTGAGGTATTCTTGATGTTAGAGCCTCTGAACACACAGCTGCCAACCGTGTAAACCCCGCCAACTGTGTCTTAAACATGTCGTTTACCTGGCATGAGGGAAAGATGCACGTGTTTGACGAGCTGACGGATGTGTGCCAGAAACAGAAAACCTGAGTCAGATACAGGACCTGCAGAGTTGAATCCTTCTGCTAAGACTTGTGCAATACACCTTCCAGACTCTGCCATCCTGACCTGTTGTGCAGTTTCTCCAGTAACCACCAGAGAGCACTCGTGACCCTTCAAAGGTCAACAGTCTGCACGTGGTATTGAGGCAAGTCTGCACACAATCTCCCCCACACTGACTACACATCCCAACATTATAAATTACCTCACAAGAATAGCTTTCTGGTTCCCACCTCATCCTCTCTTTTAAAGCTGAGGCTCAGTTCTGCAGCATTATTTTCATCTACACTTACAATAATAGCTGCTCCTGCACTTGGTCATACATTTCACAAAAACCATAAAGAAAGCAACCGACACTGATTCAAACTCAACAATAAAACAATAAAAAGCAAAACAATGCCTCCACTTTTCTTCAAAGAGGGGTTTCAGATTATTTGTAGTGGAGTTCTGAGAAAAGGTTAATTATCATACCTGTAGCTGATAGCTTTTTGAACAACCTCATTGGAGAAACAAGAGTTTATTCACCACCCATTTCACTGCAGGTGCGTATTATGATAGAAATATGATTTTAGTGCAGGAAGTGCTCCAGGCTGTGCTATAGCTAGCTGCTACTGCTGCTTTTAGGACTTGTAAATACGGTAATTGCAGAATTGTATGCAACGTGATGCTCAACTACAATGATGTAAATACATACTGTATAACATTTGCATGAACTATGGTGACATGGCGTGGCGTGGGTAGAGCTGTCTCCTTGCAGCAAGAAGGTTGCAGGTTCACCTCCCAGCCTTTCCATTTGGTTTGCATGTTCTCTCCATGCATGAGGGGTGTTTCTCCAGGCACTGGCTTCCTCCCACAGACCAAAAACATGCATGTTAGGCTGACTGGTAACTCTAAATTGTCCCTAGGTGTGAGTGAGAGAGTGAATGTTGTGTCCACGTCTCATTTTTTTCTTTCCCTCATAATTTTTGCATTTCTATAACAACATGCGCTCTGAACACTTTTAGGAACAACATGTAGATAATCAGTAGGACTGCCTCTTCCTGTCAGAGTGTGGTTAAACATTTCTTGCTGCTTCATTCTGTGTTGTTATACATCACGTGGTTCTTGCAGATTTTATTTAGCTGCACATTTAGACATTTTGTGCCACCAGATCTTGAAGATCCTTTCTATTCTGCAGGTTGGCGAGCTGTCGCTGTGATTGACAGATTTGATTATTTCATTACAAAACATGCGTATGATGAAGTACCTAGCAAATTAAAGTGTTTGAAATAATTTGTTTGTTAGCACTTCAGTTTCAACGTGGGTTCACTTGTTTTTTTTCACGTCAAGGAGGCTGCTGGTTGCAATCCCTGTGGAACTAAATTGAAATACAGATGACTTTTTGACCTGCTTAATGAAACTGTCACCATGCCCTGTCAGCACCATGAAACAGACTGTGCCTGAGTGAAAACAATCAATATAAGAGCCAGGAGGAGTTTCTAACGGCTGTCAGTCACTGCCACATCCACAGTTGTCATGGTTACTTACTGGCGTGGTGCCGAAGCACTACAAAGAAAGGATAGGAACAGTCAGTAAGCTGCATTTGTTTAAATGTTTACAGCCCAGATCAACATCTGTACTGATTGGCCTGTGGAGGTAACCAATTCAAGATGGACGCCACAGCAAAGCATTCTTAGAAAAATTACTTTAACTCAGGCAGTTTTGCAAATACAGGTAGTCCTCGACTTATGACGGCCTCGACTTGACGTTTAGCGGTTATGAACGCCCTCCCATTGAAAAGCGTTGTTCGAGTTACGCGGTTTATGTGCCTTTTCACCAAGAAATACGGTACCGAAACTCAGCGGAATTTTACAGGAGGGAGTGGGGAGCTTGACGCGCTCAGTGGAAACTTACAGGAGCAGGATACCTCATTGTTTGGGACAGGCAGACCGGAGCAGACCTTACTGTAAAACTCTGGACCGTGCGTGGAAATACAGGAGAGCTTATTGTTTGGAGCGGAGGTTTACGAGGCAAAAAGGCTACAGCTGAGCAATGAGCTAACATGCTAACATACGTTGCTGTAAACGCTGTGGACTACGTGAAGCTGCAGAGCTCGCAGGTGCACGAGCTAACATGCTAACAGACGGAGGAAGCATTCACCAGCTACCAGTAAGAAATTAACTATTTTTTCCTTCATTATGGCTCCGAATGTATGTGGTTTTGATATTTATGTAGGATAATGTGTTAGGATAGGCTAATGCTTGGTAAAAATACAGTACTGTATGTATGAGGTACCGTTTAGACGTATGAGGTGCCGTTTGGATAGATGAGGTGCATGTATGAGGTGCCCTTTGGACGTATTTTCCAACTTACGTCGATTTTTGAGTTACGAACGGGCGTAGAAACGGAACTCGTTCGTAAGTCGGGGACCACCTGTATTGAGTTAAACTTTAGCATGCTAGTTGAGATTGATCCCTAACTTATGGTACTCTGAGCGCTGAGTGATTGTACAGGACCTGTTTAAAACATTGCCATTAAGATTTAAATGTAATAGTTTGTTAGCAAAATATCTAATAACTACTGGATGGATTTCATCGAAACTTTTAGACAGCAAGCAATGGCTGTAAATCTACAACTGCTTAACTTTTGGACAACCCAGTTAAAGATGGCTGCCACAGCCAAGTGACCTTTAAAAACACAAAAATTACTACAGTTTGGCCAACTTTACAGACTGAAGTGAAAATCTAGAGTGGTAGTAGCTGAGTACTGTCTGAGTGCAATAAATTGACAAGATCTTTGTCTGAAACTACTATATTTTTTGCAGTATAAGTCACAGTTTTTTTGCATAAATTAGCATGCCTGTGACTTATACAGCAAAATGACCTATTTACAGTATTTTCCCCTCCCCCCCATATTTATTACCCAATTTTTGGCTGACATCTGACAATTTCATTCATTCTGACATGGAAAATATTGAACACTACAATTTCAGCCACTAGAGGGCACTCGACTAATATGGCAAGCCAACTGTTTCATTAATAGGAAAAATGGCTATTAAAGAGACATTTGGCTTGCCATACAGCTGTCGTCTCTCTCTAGAACTCCTGGAGCAAACGTCAAATCAGCTGCATTTCGCTGCACTGCCCAGGCGAAATACAGCTGATTTGACCATCAAAGTGCATTTATTAAGGAAAAGTTCAACTAAGACACACCTTTGTGATACTTTTGAGCAAACAAATAATTGTTTTTAGGTGTTAGTCTTGTTAAATTCTTGTTAAAGTCCTCCTGTGCACGTTCCCATGGCCGCCATTTGGCAACCAGTTGATTTTTGGCACAACACCGGCCCCCATTTCTTGGGTGTCAGCAGTGACGCGTAACAAACGTGACACATCAGCGGTGACACATAATAGATGCAATTTATACGGCGAAGGGATGTATTTATGTTTTTTCCCCCACTTTATTAAGACATATTTGGACTGATGCGATTTATACGGTGGCAAGTACGGTAATTAACAGTTAAATCCAACTCTGATTTTTATCAAAATAGCTTATAAATCTGTAGGCAATTTGAATGATATTCTCAAAAAATAATTATTGTCTCTACAGATGGTGGCCACAGCTAATCAAGAGTTAGAAACGCAAAAAATGACTATACCTGCATTAATTCCCAGTTATTAAGCTAAAATTCAGTGTGGTAGTGGCTGACAGTCATTCACAACCCATACTTGGAGCACTAAAAGAGATATTACAGTACAGTGTAAGATTGAGCATAATCAACTTCAAGGTTTTGACCAAAACGTCTTAACACAAGATGATCTTAGTCTAAACTCTGGCATGAAAAGTGACATTCAATCTGCAAACCTACAAGAAGTACTCTCAAGAAATCAGAT
>JBBPBX010036753.1:19709-31311 GCA_038048925.1 Garcialebias charrua | reverse complement strand
TCGCGTATGAAAGAGCTTGAAGGGGCTAGACTAGTGAGAGCTTCTGCACTTACAACAAGTCAAAAGACTGAACAGCAAGTCAAAGACTTCTCATTCAGGACTCTTTCAAGACCAAGACAGAAAGGAAAGAGGACTTATGGACTATCTGAGAGTCGACTACATCAAGGAGGACCCCGCTGGAGTTGAAAAATAAAGCCGCAAGCGCCGCCGTTGAGAGCAACAGAAACTTCAGGTTGGTTGCTAAGCAACAAAAAAACGGTTGGTTAAGCTAACAGGCGAACGGAGCCAGCACCTCCATAAACCCCGTGAACTGTGAAACAGAAATCTACACATAAAGGAACTCTTTCACACACGTTTGTGTGAACTTTTTAGAAGAGTTAGAAGCTGTGGAAGCTCACAGTTTGTGTGTAAAGATTTAAAAGTAAAGTAAACGGGAAAAGATGTCAGACGTTGGTGAAGTTGCGGCCGTTGGCCAGAAGAGGGAGCCAAAGCCCACAGAACAAGCTGTTGATGAGAAACTCATGAGATTAAAAGTAGCCAGAAGAGGAAAACTTTCACAGTTGACAAAAGAGAAGAATAACATTGAAAGATTGAAACAAAATGAATGCAATATTGATTTTATAGATGAAGAATCTTTACCAAACTTTGTCAAATGCCTGGGAGAGTATAAAAACATTAATGAAGAACTGTGTGAACTGTTAAATGAAGAGGATAAATGCAAAGACCAAGATGTGTTCCAGCATAGACATTCTGAGTTTAAACTTTTCATACAAAGCATTATACAATGGATACACGATGTAATATGCCCTCCAGAGGATGATGTTGGTCCACACAACAGTGTTTCAAAGGCTAACTCAGTTGCAAGTAGTACATCACAAGGATCAAGTACAACTTCAGCGCGGCTGAGAATTAAAGCAGAACATGAAGCACTCTTAGCAAGAGCAGCAGCTATGAAAAAGAAAGAAGCAATTCAACAAGAAGAAGCTCGTCTAAAATTTAGAATAGAGCAACTAGAAATTGAAACAGAACTTGCTATTTCAGATGCAAAATTAAAGGTGTATGAAGAGTTTGAAGACGCTCAGAAGTCTGAGGTCGATTCTTTTCAAGCTGCTCCAAAACTCAGAACTGAGCCTGTTCATTCTGCAGGCAAATTAGAAAAACAAGAAACATTCTCAGAGGATGGACAACAGGCAAATCTCAACCCTCCTGTATCAAAGAGCACTCCAACACATGTCCAGTGTTCTGATGCTTTTTCAGCTGATCTGTTCCAGGTTCTGCAGCAACAAAATCACCATACTGAAATGCTCATAAAACAGCAAGGCTTGTCCCGACTTCCTCAGAGAGAAATTTCAGTATTTACAGGTGACCCCCTTACCTACAGATCCTTCATAAGAGCCTTTGAGCATGCCATTGAGAACCAAACGGATAGCCAACAAGATCGTTTGTATTATCTAGAACAGTTCACAGGCGGAGAACCGCTAGAACTTGTACGTAGTTGTGAGCACATGAAGCCAGACAGAGCTTATAGAGAAGCAAGAGTTTTGCTTGATCGACACTATGGAGATGAGTTAACCATTTCCACAGCATATATCAAAAAGGCTATGGAATGGCCTCAAATAAAACCAGAAGACAGAAAGGGGCTGAATACATTTGCATTATTTCTGATTGGATGTTCCAACACATTGAACGATGTGGACTACATGTGTGAAATGAACAACCCAACAAACATGAAAAGCATATTGTGCAAACTTCCATATAAACTGAAAGAAAAGTGGAGAAGTCATGCTTACAATTTTAAAGAAAGAAAAGGAACACCAGCCAAATTTCCTGATCTTGTAGAGTTCATCTACCAACAAGCAAAGATTGCCAATGATCCGTTATTTGGAGATATTCTTGATGCCATTCCATGTAGTCAGAGTGGGGCACAAAAGAAATTTGACCAAGTTAAAGGCCTTTCAAAGAGAAGCAGTTTTGCTGTGAATATATCTCCTGCTGAAAAGGATGCAACAAAGAGTCAACATGATGAAACTTCATCATTCAAAACAAGTGCTTTTCAAAGCCCATGTCTTTACTGTAAGAACAGCCATGCTTTGAGTGTTTGCAACAAAATTAAAGAAAAGCCTTCGAAAGACAGAATACAGTTTCTGAAATCACAAGGTCTTTGTTTTGGATGTCTAACTGCAGGTCATCTATATAAAGACTGTAGAAAAAAGGCCTCATGTTCGGACTGTTCTCTTAAGCACCCCACTATTCTACATGTGTTGAAGCAGGATGTTGTGTCAGAAGAAAACAATGTGGATGACAACCCACAAAACACAAGTGAAGTTACAAGTGCTCTTGTGTCTGCTGGTTGTAAAAGTGAAGTCACTGGGGCCGGAGAAAATGACTGCATACTTCCCATTGTACCTGTACAAATAAGACACAGGAAAAACAGGAAGATCATTAAGACTTATGCATTCCTGGATCAAGGTAGCACAGCAACCTTTTGCACCGAGGATCTTGCGAATAAGTTAAATATTCGTGGGAAAAAGAAAGAAATCCTTCTTCGCACCATGGCACAGGAACAGAAAGTCTGTAGTTATGTTCTTACAGATTTAGAGGTCTGTGGTCTCGATGAAGAAGACTTCATCACGCTGCCAGATGTGTACACTCAACCAGACATCCCTGCAACAAGAAGTAATATACCAAAAGAGCAAGATTTGGAGAGATGGCCTTACCTGAACCAAGTTCATCTTCCCAGACTAGAGTCAAATATTGGACTTCTCATTGGAGCTAATGCTCACCAGGCTATGGAGCCGTGGAAGATTATCAACAGCCAGAATGATGGACCATATGCTGTGAAAACAGCTCTGGGCTGGGTGGTAAATGGACCAGTCAGCAGATGTCAAGTTATGGACTTATGTGTCACTAAAAAACAAGATTTTCTTGTCAATCGTATATCTGTATTGAACATTGAAGACATGCTGGTGAAGCATTACAATGCAGATTTCCCAGAACGTCAGTATGAGGACAAACAAGAACCATCTCGGCAGGATAAACAGTTCATGCATGCTGTAACTACACCAGAACAGCTCACAGATGGTCATCATTGCATCAAGCTGCCTCTGAAAGATGACATGAGACCCCTTCCGGCACCAGAGACGGATGAAGAAAAAGACAGAGTCCCAACACCTCCCTCTCCTCCCAAGAAGAAAAAGAGTGAAACAAAGAAACATTGTGCCAACTCAGATGAAGATGATGACGAGCATGTTCATATGAAAAAACACAAAAATGAGAAGGCAAATGAGGCAGGAAAGCATAAAGACAAAAGACAAAAGGGAAATAAAAAGAAAGCAAAGAAGGATGCTAGTGGTTCAACCAATCTGTTTAAAAAGTTCCTGCTCAACTGTGAGGCTAAAGATCGAGCTCCTCGCAGGTCACCAACTCATCCACCTGCTGTAGAGAAAAGCAGCAGCAAGCCCACAAAGTTAACAGGAAAGACTGAAAAGTTTTCCAAGCCTGTTAAGAAGTCTGCTACACAGAAACCAGACCACGAGAAGACAGAGAGGACCAAGCAACAAGAGGCTACCAGACCGGACCATAGTTCTGGCTTTAGCCTGGACAGTGACGAACAAGAAGAGGAATGCACGGGAAAAGCACGACCTACAGATGATTTCAGAGAACGAAAGGAATGGCCTGAGGACGTGCAGCATCCAAGCTGGAAGAAGAAAATATCAGCTAATGATAGGAGGAAGAGGAGAGAGGACAGTGAGCCCAGACTCTACGTGGTCTGTGATGAAAATCAGGAGCCACCATAGAGCTCTGACAAATCTGACAAGAGCCAAGCCACTTTGAGTCTTGGAATGGACCTCAACATGGACTGGATGACTCTGGACGACTTCCAGACGCATCTGAATGGAGAATAAAATTTTTCATTAAGAGACTGTTTTGTAACCAAATTAAGCAAGCTTTTGTTTGATAAGTTACTGAAATATGTATGGCTCCAATTTAAGTTGAGTTAATAATTGATATGTTAATACATAGTCAATTAGGGGCCGGAAAATGTAGGAGCCATATAAAGGATTTAAGTTTAAAAGAAATGTTTATTTTGTTGCCTGAATTGATTCTGTGAGTTACAGCCAGGTTCTATTGTTTGAAGAAAAATAAGCATTTGGAATTGTATGCTGTTGAAGCTTATGACGTGGTGCCTTCTGATTGGCTGTTGAAATGGGTATAAATATGACGTAAGCATTCGTTTATTCAGTAGAAGTCTGGCACCCGAAGAGTAACACAGTCTTTTGACCGTCACTTTCTATTTGTTTTGAATCTGTATGCCTTTTTTTGTGTATATTTTTATTAAGTTCAGTAAAGACACAAATATAATCGCCGGATTCAAGACCTCCTTTTTTGAAGAAATGTGTCGCGTAAAAAAGAGCTTGAAGGGGCTAGACTAGTGAGAGCTTCTGCACTTACACCCTGTTCTTCATTATTTTTCACTGTAGGGGTGGAGAACTTATATGTGTCCAGGTGTGAACGTGCTCCAGTGATACAGGAAGTTTAATCAACAATTAGTTTCACTTTCATCTCAAAGTTCCAACAAACTTTAAATGCCATTTTCTCCCCACTCCCCTCATCTTCTAAACACCATTTAATCATTTATTTATTTATTTGGTTTTTTTGCATGTGGTGTCATTTTATTCCTCTTAAAAACAAATTTAAGGATGCTCCAGGGAATGTAAAAGATTTTCTAATAATTTTATTGCCCAATTTTGACCTGAGAACCGTTTACCTGGCCTGTTTGAAGAGCTCCCTGGAGTTCATTCTGCTGTGCAGTTACAGCACAACAAGGGAAGTCTCAGGTTGTCCTCATTGGATGTTCCCATACAATGGCAAAATTAGTTCTCTGCATTAAACATCCTTCCGCTCTCGGCAAAGCAAGTCGCATATCTTTTTGCTCCTCTCCTCCCTAAGTTTTCCTCCTCCCTGCCTGCTTTTTTTGTCTCGTCTGTAACTCTTCAGCGCTCACTCGAACCAATTTGAGATGGATTTAATTAATTGGGCTGTTTCCTCTATAGATAAAATTTTTTCCACGAAGCGAACCGGGCCAGGAGAAACGGCTTGCCCCTCCGACACGCACGCTGTCGGATACATTATGGACTCGTGGAGCCAGTGGCAGCCAATGTGTCTGACCGTCCTGTCTGTCGAAGACGTGGAAGATTTGTGGATTATTGGGATATTGGTGGCAGCTACTCTGTTTTTTGGCGTTGGCGGAGCTGTCTGCTACTGGAAGCTGAGGAAGACTGCGGCGGCTATCAGCGCGCTGGCGAAACTTCCTGATCAGCAAGATTCTCTGATCCGGGCTATGAGCTCCACATCCCAGCTGTTGTACGAACTGAACCGCACGATGGGAGCAGCGGTAGACCACCGCGGACCTGCGGTGCGTTTTGGAACTCGTTTACAGCCGTCCGGACTCAATCAGGGCACAGATGGGGGTTCGTAGCTCGGAACCTCATATGATTCGGCGATTTTGGACCTGAACAGCACCTG
The DNA here is from genome assembly GCA_038048925.1 of Garcialebias charrua. Taxonomy (NCBI): domain Eukaryota; kingdom Metazoa; phylum Chordata; class Actinopteri; order Cyprinodontiformes; family Rivulidae; genus Garcialebias; species Garcialebias charrua. Next base: position 25,785 of record JBBPBX010036753.1, on the reverse strand, counting down.
GACTTGGAAGGCTGCAGTCAAAAGTACACTGTGGCCTGAGCTGAAGATAAACAAAAGCAACTATCTAATCTGGACTCTGAGCGACCTTGAATGAAGGCTGTGTGGAAATTCTTCTCCTGGAGTCGAAAGCTGAGAGAACACGCTGCCCCCCCTCCCCCCAGAGATCTCTGTGTGTGCGCTTGGATGGCGCCGAGCTGAGACAACTGCTGACTGTGCTTATCTGAATGTTACTCACAGACTTGATCTCCTTGCTTGTCATCAAACTGCAACATGTCTTGTCTCTTTGTGCTTAATGCTGGTAGAGTTTTGGGGACTTTATCATGGAGTGTCTTAAGAAGACAAATTATGATATTCTTTTTTTGAATACCAATGATACCCATCTGTATTTTCCTTTTTCCATATCTGATTGTGGTGGCGCGGTTTCATACTGCTGCGACTTCGTACACTCGCCCCTATCTTAAGACGGATGTGCGTAATCAATTACGTTGTTTTGTGCCCCGGTGCAATGACAATGTCAATAAAGATATATTCTATTCTATTCTATACCCATCACACGTGAGATACACCCAGGTGAAGCAGTGGGCAGCCATGCAAGTGCCAAAGGAGCAATTAGGGATTAGGTGTCTTGCTCAGAGACACCACGACACGTGATTTTCTGGTATAGCTGTCATTTCTAACCTGAACTCGGACCCCGACCCGGATTAGGGCCGGGCCTGTGTCAGGCTTTTGATTGCGTCAGTGGACGCAAGCGGCTAACGATCCAATTATATGGCAACATGGCTTACCATACGTTCACCAGCCGCACGCGACCATTTGACCACGCGCTGACCGGCCTTGAAAGAGGTTAAAAAGTTCAGTTAGGCTTCAGATGGGACAGAAATAAGCAATCAGCATGAACAAAGCCATTTGATATTAAATGGATGTTCATCCAGACGCTGCACTCAGCGGACATGTACGGCCGACAACCCAAACAGGTGAGATCCCAAAATATCAGACATGTCAGAGCAGGGTCTGTGTCTGAATAATGCAGAATGCAGGCAGAAGCAGGGATTTAATGCACTTTGATGGCCATGAAAGGACAAACACCCCCTCAGCTCTGATCTTCTGCCCCCTTAGCTGTGCATGTCCGCCGACCGTTAATAACTATAATATAAGCAGTCAAAACTTTATTAAAACTGTAGTAGGGGGTGGGGTGGTTTCAGGTTCGGACCTGTAATTACTGTTAATTCATCGGGTTGAGTGGGGTTCGGAAATGATGGCTACGGGGCGAGGCCAGGTTGGGTCTGATTTTTGGGCCCAAATGCAACTCTACTTTCTGGTCCCAAGTCGGATGCCCTATCTCTACCTGATTTCAACAAGCGTGCACTAAAACAGTCATTTTCATAGCTGATTAAACACTCACCTGAGCATAACACGCCTCTTCAATTGCCAGACCCGTGGATAAATCCACCTGAAAGAGAGCATCTCTCAATGACGTGATAATTAAAAAAAAGAAAAGTTTAAGAGTACTTTTCTCAGCACAGGCCATAGATTAGGCTTCTATGATCTATGAAAAAAAGAGCAGGGTGATCTTAATAAAACAATAACTAGAAAGAAAGTGTAATATTTAGTTGGTTATCATAATGTAGCTTATGATCATCTTTAAATTGAGTTGGGCAACTTGCATTGCTTTACAATAAACTTGAAAAGAAATTACACCCTTCCAGAAAGAAGGGTCCATACCACTTCTAGAATTGGTCCATAAATGAGAGAAAGTCTGAACACAATTCATCCAGAGCCAAACAGTCGCCTGTGTTACTAAAAGTCCTTAAGGTAATCAGCCAATTCAAACTTAGTCATTATGAACTTGTCTCACCTCTACCCCCTGGTTAATTGCTAGTTTTGCCATCCTTACTGCAATTGGACCCTGTGGAATCAAGAATAGGAGCCTCATAATCGTCATTAGGTTACAAGCCTTTAAACTACATTATTCTGTCACGTCATGTACCTGAGGGTTGATCTCACGGGCCAGCTCCAGAGCTCGCAGATACGCAGCATCTCCACTGTCGTTCTGCTCCACAGAATGATTGACCAGCCCCACACCGTGTGCCTCTTTTCCATCCAGCACCCTGGCAGCAAAGATGAGCTCTTTAGCAAGAGAGATGCCAATCAACCTGGGGAGACGCTGTGTCCCGCCTACGGTAGGACAGAAGAACATGGACGGAGTATGACTGTTTGCAGGTGATCATGTCTTCAACGTTTTAATGCTCTCTTCCATGGCCAGTACTTGAGCTCCATACAAAAGGTGTCAAGAACTGAAACTTTACTCTGGATTTGTCTTGATTATAAGTTTTAAGGGTTTACAAAACTTACAAATATAAACATTCATTGTTACCTGCTCCTGGAATAATGGCGAGTTTAGTTTCGACTAGTCCCATTTTTGCAGTGTTGGCTAAAGAAACCAAGAAACAAACAACAATGAGCCCTTGAATTTGAAGAACTACACAGTAATTCATGCAAAAGTTATAAACGGAGCAGAAACACAAATGAAGCACGTTACAACATACAGTTTTTTAAAGAACCAATCATTGGTGAAACTCATATCGAAAAATGTAACATTTCAATTTCTACAGGAACGAAGTAACAAAAATTTAGGAGATGCAAGGAAAAAAGTTGTGCACACAATCATTTGTACTAGTGATGCACGATATTATCGGCATGGTATCGGTATCGTCCGATATTAGCGATAAAGTTAAATATCGGCCATTCTATAAAAATAAAATAAATAAAAACTCACCGATATGTTATTTTTTTATTTAAGAAACTGTCAAGTTTATCTATGCACTACTATTTATGCACTTTTCACTTATCGCTTGTGAACAGGTTGAGTTTAGATTTGTGACATTTACAAATTAGCACCGTTCGAGTGTTGTCATTGTGTTAGAGAGAGTAAATGTCATGAATAAATTTGACATTAAACATAATCCAATTTGAAGTGTTGCATCATTTTCAGCCCCCTTTATAGCATCTGCATTTGGTAGCAGTCAAATTGACAAAGACCATGCAGAATACTGTAGTACCGTATTATAATTCCACAACAGAGAAAGCTATGTAGACTTTGTACGTAGGTCTAGGGGGGGAATAGCGGTATTGGTATCGGCCAAATAAGTTTTAGCATCTCGCCCAAAAATCAAACAATTTAATTTAATCTTAATTTTAATCTAATTTAATCATTTTATTGTTGCTGTTAATTTGGGACTTTAATTTAATCCTGAAAACAACAAATAATCCTTCTGAGGGATACAATGGGAAAAGTCATCAAAACTATAAACATTTTCAGTTTTAGTGAAAAGTTCAGAAAAGTTTAATTCAGGGGGTCTCACAGGCAATTCTGATGTCACAAGCAAGAGCCATTTCCAAGCCTCCTCCTAAAGCAGCTCCATCAATTGCAGCAATGGTTGGAACTGGAAGGTTACCTGAAAACACAAGAGAAATAAAAACAAAGAAATCAACACACTTATGAAGTTCGTTCACACGACGGCTCAATCATTTTCCTCACTACACAGAAATAAATGTTTTCAGGGTGGGAAGAACCTAGGAAAATATCTCTGAAACATCAAGCCTTGTGATGCTTGGTGTTTGAGTCAACACATCAACTGCTGATGAAGTTCTTTCATAGTTCCTCGGAGTCCGTACCCAGCTCTGTGATGAGCGATCTGGCTTTGGATACAAATGGTCCAACTTCACTCTGGTGCATCTTTGCCCTCTCTTTCAGGTCTGCACCTGCACTCCAAGACAAGCAGCATCAACTTTGACATATTTAACTACAGGACATTAAACAGCACATTCCAGCAGTGAAAAATGACTCCATTACAATAATCAAGGAGATCATACCTGCGCAAAAGACTCCAGGGACCAAACTGCCTAAAATTACAGTCCGCACTTTATTATTCTTCTTGATACCCTCTACAGCTTCAAACATCTGGAAGAAGAAAAAAATATTATTTCCCCTTAATTCAAACTTCAAAGAACATATTTATATTCTTTGTTACTTTTATTTATACATTTATACTTAAAACCTTTTGTTTTTAGGGACTTTAAGGGCAATCTGTGCTTTTAAAGTCAGAAATTTGACTAACTTAAACAAAGAAAAGTTATGGTATGTGTAGTGATATAGGCCTCTGTCTTGACCTTCAAGTACACCTCTCCACATCTCTCTGAAACTCTAAGTGTTACACCTTCTTGAAGCTCTCAAGGAGACAGATGGACACTTATATATTTTAACAATTATTATGAATTAATGGACACTAATTAATCAGATTGAACTTTCTCTTTAATGTGTGTTAATTCAGATTTGATCTACAGTATATTTTTGTCATTTTTAATGATGATCTGTTACTTGCATGACTGCGACATTCTGCTGGTTTTATTTCTGCAAAAGCAAGCAGGCTCTGTCTCTAAGGCAGAAGTCAGGGTAAGAGCTGTTCTCTGCCTTCTCTTGTTTTGTCTTCAAGCTAGACGCAACAGGACAGGCCATCTGGCCGATTCGGTAAACAGTTTTCCTGTCTCCGTCAAGAGACTTTCTGCCTATGAGATGAAAATCCATCTCTTATTTTGTTAAAACCAGCCAATAGTTATTAAGAAGGTGGGGAGACCCCACCTCCCCCATATAATGGGCACTTCCTATTTGGAAGTTAGGTTTTGGGAAGACAACTAACTGCCAACTGGTTGCTCTCCTTTGGGAAAAGCTGGAGACGCCCGGTCATTGTGCCAACTCGACCCACGTCTCAGCTGAGAGTCACGGCAAAGCCTTGCTGTGCCTCAACACTCATTTCTGAAAGAGTTTGTTTTCTGAAGTTTATTGTGAAAGTGCAGCCAGTAGCTGGCTCTGCTCCTGCCGGGAGAAGCGGTTCTTCTCACTCGTCTGAATCAGCTCACACGCGCGGAGGTCATCTGGGCGTGAACTGGACAACACAGTCCGTTAGTGTCCACAAACCTCAACTCTTATCTCCAAGACGTATCGTCAACAGGTAACGAGGCGTTGATTGTGTCCTGAACGTGTGGGAAGCCCAGCTGAACCGTATTGGAGGGTGCCACTCTGGTTGTTTCAAATAATTAATTTCAGTTAACTTAGCTTTCATCTTCTTCCTCCTATTTCTTATTTTCCATAAGTATTTAATCTGTCAAGTAATGTGCCAACAGTTAAGTTTTAATTGTCTGTTTGTTTTAATTTGAATTCTTGTCAACGTAGTTATTAAATCAGAGCTAATATCGATACAAATGTTTATGTAATTTTTGTGATAGTTTCAATAAAAGGTCTATTTTTTGGTAGACCAACATAAATTGAAGTCTAAGCGTGAAATTACATTTCTGGCTAATCACATCGTTAGATTTGTTGATTTATTCTGAAAAAGTTGAGACCCCGTGAACTTGGTGGCAAGTTTGTGCAGATAAAAGTCTGCTCATACCTGCACGTCTAAACTATAGGTAAGTCAGTAAACTGACTAATAACTCCTATATTGTTACATATGGTATAATGTATGGTAAAAGGCAATGTCATTACATGAAATTTGATGCAACATTAATTTCTTTCTGTAAGACAGCGTGCGTCGTCAACACCCACAAGTTTGTAATGCAAGATGGAGGGATTAATGTCACAGTGCTGAAAGAAGAGCTTTTCACTAATGATTGCAAAAGCTGGAAAACTTTAGGAACTGTTTTAGCTCGACAGTAAACAACTGAGTCACCAGCATAGAAATGTAAGGATGCATCAGAGATGCTCTGACCTACATTACCTATGTACGGTAGATTGTGAAGAAGGTGGGGCCTAAGACTGAGCCTTGTGGTACACCACTGTTAACTGTTAATAAATGGAAGAAGTACCATTATGTTGAACACGTTGCCTCCGATCTGAGAGACAGTTAGTGAACCAACCAATGGTGTGATCTGAGAAACCAGACTTAACTAGTACTAAAACACAACAAAGCACGTATAAAAGATGATAGGATGAAGTCTACTTTCAAAACTGTAAAATGGGCGTTCCACAGGTTCTACTTTAAGATCATCACTCCTCTGCTTCCACATCACCTGAGAGTTT
>JBBPBX010036753.1:5969-18069 GCA_038048925.1 Garcialebias charrua | reverse complement strand
GTCTGACACCCTTTTGTTATACTGTAGATCAGATTCTGCTCTAATATTGGTACTTGCCATAAGCCTGAAAGCTCCTGCCCCATTTTAACCTGGAAGTATCGCAGGAAGCATGGCCACAAGAACAAGCCAGAAACAACAAAGAATTTCTCACAACATCAGGGAGGAAAGTGTGTTTTACTCACTGGATAAACACAGTTCAGCTGCAGCTTCATTTTCATGCAAGAACTCCAATTCACTGCTCAACAGACACGTCCTTGCCATCGTAGTCAGCAAGTTGTTTTGGTCTGCAATGTGAAAAGTTAACCTGAAATGTTCGTCTACAGGAAGCAAAAGATTAAAAACCAAATGTTCTGAACTCGTTTCTGCCAAAATATTACCTGTTTAGTTATTGCTTTGTGTGATTAAACACAGCACAATGTGCAGCTAAACATCTCTATAATGATATGAATGAACATTTGATTGTTTAGATAGATAGATAAACTTTATTACAGACTCAGGGTCCAACCTAGATAAGAGACAACAACCATGATAAAATAAAATACAAAATACAAATAAAAAATTACAAAAAATTATAAAATAAAATAAAAAGAACAATAGAAAAAGTACCTAACCGTTCAGGAGGCAATCATACCAATGTCTCCAAAGCACAGATGAATATTTCACTGCACTATATTTGACATTAGTCAACAGTAGAATAATTCTATTATTAGACTTATGTAAACGACAAATAAATTTATACATAAAATTTCTTAAAACAGCCATCAAAGTGTTGACGCGAGCAGATACAAACAGTTCACTGGCACTGGTCCATCTGGGCTTATTTAAAAGAAGTCTTAGTGCGTCATTATAAGCCACCTTCAATCTATGAAGACTGGCTTTTTTAAAATTGCACCACAAATGTGCCGTATACAGTGATGAACAATATGATCTAAACAAGTTAATTTTCACTTCATCAGAACAGAATGCAAACTTACGAGCAAGGATATTTGCCTGAGCATATATCATTCGAACCTTTCTTTGTTTGCTAAAGAAAGGATTTTAATCTTCAGAGATGATTTGAAATCCTTTACAACAACTTGCTTCTAAAACACTTTAGATCAGGCTACTTATACAGCAGCAACACATAACAATTTATTTTAAAAAAAAAACTTGTGAATATTTTAGATCATGAACTTTTTCTACAAATGCTCAGTGCTGCAGGTCTCAGTAAAAAAGTCCTACGATTATTTATTTGAAAAATAAAAATCCTGATGTGTTTCTACAGACAGCTACACAACAGTGTCTCCAACAGTAATTACAGGTGTCTACTTTACTACCCGTTGTGTTTAGTATTTTTTATAAACAGCTCAGGCCAGGAATTAAATACAGACATTATACAGTGATGATAAAACAATTAACTGTGCACATGCAGATGTAGAGTCCAAGTCATCCTGGACATGTCTTGAGTTTTCATGTCTTTTAAAGATGTTTGACCAGAAGAGCTTCAAGTCTGCAGCATCACGCAGATGAGTTCTTCATGAACCTTTTTGGTGGCTGCTGCTCTCAGGGGCTGTTCAGATCTTGCACTTTGTATTTGCTTTGAGTAGTCCAAACTCAAGTGGACAGTTGGATGATAATGAATAATCAACCCTCTTAAAATCCACCACAGTGAAACAGTGCAGGTGGTGCAAGTGAATGCGTTCTGTACACAAACTGTAATCTGTCTGATTACTAAAGCTCAGACTAAATTTAGCAACATGTCTGAACTAGGGATGCACTATATTGGATTTGTGGCTGACATCTGATATATTGATATTTTAAAAATGTATTTGGCCGATAACTGATACTGATATTTTAATACACTTTCCTTTGTCAGAACATAGCCCTCTTATTTAGGCTTATTTGCTACAAAAATTATGCAACAGCTGTAAGAGCTGGTGACATATGTTCAGTAACAGCCATATGATGCACATATCACTTTAAAAGTGTTAAATGTTACTGTATTTATTAGCATTGGTTACCTGCGATGCTGTCTCACTTGTGGAGGCTTGTTCCAGGTTCCTAGCTGCAGTGTGGGATCCTCTGCACTCCTGTGCATGAAGGACAGACTTTTTAAGATCAAAGTTTTTGTCTATCCATTGTGCCGTAAGACTAATCATACTAACGAGGCAACACGACGTCCAAATGTCTGTGGTAAAACTCACACAAGTGCTATCAGCTATTAGCTTCTCATTGATGTCGGAAATAATGGCTTGTAGCTCGGATAAGGCTACATCGAAAAAATATCTCTGAATGGGGAGGATGCAGTGAGGCTCAACGTAGTCCATAAATCTTCGGAATCCAACATCCTAAATGAAAAAAACTTCCACACCGCTTCCACACACTGTCTTCTTCCTCTCTGCTGTGATCAGATCAGGTAGGCACGTGTGATATCATCACGTTGTTCTGGCGCTGCAGGCATCCTTGTCACTGGGTTGTCATACAAAAACAGCATCTTTTATGTCGGTGTGTTATTTTGATGGAATGGTCGATGTCCAAAATGTAGCTTTAATGCTAATATCGGCCGATACAATACCATTCCAATAATATTGCGCATCCCTAGTGTGAACAACCTTTAAGTGTTAACCCTTGGATGCATGAACGACCAATACCTACACTCTTCCATGAGTGGGGTCAAAAATGACCCCAATTAGAATCAATGGGTTTTTGCAATGAATTTAAATTAGGCAGTTATATTTATTATATTTGGGTCAACAAAAGACTGATTTTACATTTAATATGGTTATTCATAACTTTTTACAACATTTTTTTTCATACAAAATAACATCAAAAATCTTCAAAAATTATTGCTAGAATGTCCATCTCTCTGAAGGACAAAAAAGAGAATGAACATACAACCAGAACATTGTACACTCACATGTGCCCACACAAACATCTTTTCTCTATTCACTGTGTGCAGTTGTCACAAACTTTTTGCTTTTGGCTGTGACCATTGCACACTGTAGTACTGCATTTCCTGCACCAATTGGTGGCTTTGTTATTTTTGTTTCTTGGACACATCTGGCACCTCTTTCTCTTCTGTTGGCCCTCTGTGCCTCTCTCCTGTTACTTGTTTGCAACTTTTGTCACTCCACATCTTCCAGTTGCTTCAGTGATGTCGGTTGGTAGGTTCAGGGTACCTTGGGTTGTGTAGAAGACTCCCAAAGAGCACACACATTGGTACATTCCAGTTCTTCTCACTTCCTGCAAGAATGGTCACTCCAATGAAGGCCATGAGCTCCTGTTTGCTTAGATTTTTCCACTCTTTTCCTCTGCTTGTTGTGACTCTTCTTCCCTCCATGTTTGTTCATGTCAACACCTCTTCTAATATACTATCCATCCATTATCTTTTACCCGCTTCTTCCATTTTTGGGTCACGGGGTCGCCGGTGCCCATGTCCAGCAATCACTGTGCGAGGGGCGGGGTACACCCTGGACGGGTCGCAAGTCCATCACAGGGCCACATAGAGACAAACAACCATTCACTCACACCTAGAGACAATTCAGAGTTACCAATCATCCTAACATGCATGTTTTTGATCTGTGGGAGGAAACCGGAGCACCCGGAGGAAACCCACGCATGCACGGAGAGAACATGCAAACTTCACCCAGAAAGGCCCCCGGACCGGGATTTGAACCAGGGACCTGCTCGCTGAGAGGCAGCAGCTCTGCCAGTTGTGCCACCGTGCTGCCCTTCTAATATACTATCAGTGATAAACAGCTTTCATGCATCTATTGAGAGATGGTGCTAAACCCAGGTGCAGGCCCTGACCAACTTCTCAGTAAATTGTGGCTTGGTGTTTTAGCCTGAGTGGGAGATAACTCTGCCTAGTAAGAGCCCTCGTGGCTCATTCTGTTGGACACAATATCCATTCCCTCTTTGGAGGTCTCAGAGGACTCCTCCGTGTCTGACTGATCTTGTTCAGCAGAGGCAGGTTGGTTTCCAGACAGCCTGACATGTCCAGGTGGACAATAATCTGTATCCTCTACATTCAAGATGCCAGATCCCGAGTCAGTACCACTGATGGGTTCTTCATCCCATCCGTTCAGGATCATATCTCGAGCAAGGTCTTCGGGTATCGCTGTCCTCCAAATAGCCATGATAGTTTAGATGAGAAAACATAAAACAGACAAACATGATACCTGGTTTCAACAAAGGACTATGACAACAATGGACAACAGCAACAACAATAGACAATCATAAAAGAGGCATACAGATTTTTAAAATAATATATATACAATATAATATATATAATAATATATAATAGGTTATCCAACAGGTTTGCATTTGTTACAAGGAATTATGAATACAGTGAGTTTCTACACAACAAATCCAGTAATATCAGCTGGCTTACTAAGCTAGTGTAATGTTAGCTAGCTTAAGTACTAACATTATTTTGTAGTTAGCTAAGAGTGTCTACTTTGTTGACCAACAGGATATTCTATCAGTAAAGTCATGGAGTTGGTAAATGCAGATAATACATGTATGCTGCTGTGTCAAACTGACCTCCTAGTGGTGAGACTGCAGGTATCAGATGTGTAAATGAGACAGAAAATGTATCTTGACAGTCACAGTTGGTAAGAATCAAAGGTTCCCAAAGCAAACCCTTGAGATTCCATTGGAAATGCTTGGGGTCATTTTTGACCCCACTCATGAAAAACTGGGGTAGTGACACAAAAACTGCAATTTCTGAAAATGTGTAAAAACATTTTAAAAAATTCAAGTCACAAACATGTTTTATGAGGAATACCTGGAATATGGAAGAGTAAAAACTTTTAGTTTCAGAGATTTTGAATAATAACAACCCTCGGGGTCATTTTTGACCCCACTTATGCATCTAAGGATTAAAACACCAATTTGCATAGCATTTATCTATTTAGGATAGTCTATTTAAAACAAAATAAAATGCACAATACGGTTTACTGAATGTGACTTTCAATAAGATCCACCTGGTGAACTGAAGTGCTCAAGATGAGAGTCTACAATGAAGTTGAATTCAAAGCAGTCTGTTACTCAGATAAATACAGGTAGTCCTCGACTTACGACGGCCTCGACTTAAGATGTTTCACGGTTACGAACGCCCTCCCATTGAAAAGCATTGTTTCGAGTTACACAGTTTATACGCCTTTACACCAAAAAATTCGGCACCAAAACTAATCAGAGGCGGAAATTGGGGGAGAGTGAGTACCTTAGCGGCCACAGGCGGAGGATTACAGCTGAAAATTACAGGAGACCTCATTGTTTACAGGAAGACTGGGGCAGAGGAGGTTAGGAGGGGCTAACATGCTAACAGACCTTACTGTAAAACTCTGGACCGCGTGTAAAAAAGTACAGGAGAACTTTGTTTAGACCGGAGGTTTACGAGGCAGAGAGGCTACAGCGTAGCAACGAGCTAACATGCTAACAGGCGGAGGAAGGCTTCACCAGCTCCCAGTAGGTTATTAACTATTTTTTCCTTTCATTATGGCTCCAAATGTATGGAGCTAACATGCTAACAGGCCTTACTGTAAACAGTCTGGACCGCGCGAACTACAGGCAGCCTCAGATGTTGGAGGAACACCGAGCTAACATGCTAACAGGCGGAGGAAGGCTTCACCAGCTCCCAGTAGGTTATTAACTCTTTTTTCCCTTCATTATGGCTCCAAATGTATGTGTTTTTTGATAATTATGTAGGGTACTGTGTTAGGATAGGCTAAGTGCTTGGTAAAATACAGAATTGTACGAATAAGGTGCAGTTTGGACGTATTTTCTGACACGACGAAATTCGACTTGCGATGTCACGTGGGAACGGAATTCGTTCGTAAGTCGGGGATTACCTGTAGTGTTAACTTGCTTTTTATATATATGAATGTTTCTGTTCAGTGCCCTGAGATGACTTCTGTTGTGACTTGGTGCTGTATAAATAAACTGAACTGTATTGAAATTAAATCAGATGAACTTTAAGGGGAAACATAATCAAAAACGAGTATGGGAAGTGCGAGATTGCTTTTCTTTTCTTACTAAAGCAATAACTTTTGTCACCAGAAGCTTTTTCTGCCCACGGAAAAGGTAATCAGGCATTAGTGATCAGCCGTGTCGTGCCGCTGTCATAACCCAGCACAGTGACATTTCCTGGCAGCTAGGCCTCCGGGCTGACTGAGCCTCTCCGGTTCTTTCATCATTACAGTAGATCCCTCTCAAAGTGTCTGATGTAGCAAATGTGTTTCGTTGTCCACACGCTCAGAGCCTTCTCTTCACTCACTTTTTATTTTTTTCTCTAATCATGGCTGAAGCACACTCGTGCTCTCAGAACAAAGACTGCTGTTTATTTTTTTGTGCAGGCCTTTTCATTTCAGGCGTGTTCCCTCGTTGTGCGTGTGCCGGTCTTTGATGTGCAACACACCGGTGTTTGCCCACCGAACAATCGGAGATCTCAACCAAAGCACGCAGAGAAGAGGAAGACGGGAGGAACACAAATGAGGAAGGGTTCTCCTTCCTTCTCAATCACTAATTGGCTTTTCAGAAGCTTTTAGCTGAAGCCTTTCATTTAGCTCCACTGATCAGCCAACATCACAGTTGTACCCTCTACAGGTAGTCCCCGATTTACGAGCGAGATCCGTTACAACGAGGCGCTCGTAAACCGGAAATCTCGTAATTTGGAACGGCCGCCATTTCTCTCGTAAATCCGGAATTTCGCTCGTAAATTGGAACGGTTTTCGCTAGCGCGACTACAAACACTCTATTTTCATCCAAAAACTGCTTATGAGTGCATAAAAATGATCGGAAACGTGTGTCCATATGCTTAACTAACTAACTGTGGTGAAAAAACACATGAAAACTCAGTATTTTTTTCGTTTTTTCCAAAAATTCGCAGCTCGTAAGTCTGGAACCTCGCAGATCAGAGCGCTCGTAAATCGGGGACTACTGTACAGGCATTTTCTGTTCACGCCAAACTGTTAGCCATGTAAAATTATTATACTGTAGTAAAATATCTGTTTGAGGATTTTATCTTTAATTGTATTATTATTTGTGCTGTGAACCAGGGTTTTGAAAGGAAAGTGTTTTTTTTTTTAAAGAAATGTTTTATCTGCAGGTGACTGATTTCAGTTTGAGTCCAAGAAAGTTAAGGAATCGTTGCCCATGTATTGAGAGCTTTTGTTGAAAACTATCCTCTTGCTAACTAATGTGATGATGACAATAATTATGTTTGTCTTTCATTGAAAGTAAGTCTGGCTAGTAAGTGACTGCAGGAGAGAACTGCTATCCCTAAAAACGCCAAACACAGGTGTTTTCCATTTGTGTGGTAAAGAACATTGGTAAAGGTGTTTTTTCATTCAACCTTTATTTATACAGGCTAGCCTCGTTGAGCCACGGGGACTCATTTACAAGAGGGACCTGTTTCACTACACACCCAGGGTCAATTTAGAGTTATCAATCAGCCTAACATGCATGTTTTTGGACTGTGGGAGGAAACCGGAGCACCCGGAGAAAATCCATGCATGCACGGAGAGAACATGCAAACTCCACCCAGAAAGGCCCCCGGACCGGGATTTGAACCGGGGACCTGCTCGCTGAGAGGCAGCAGCTCTACCAGTTGTGCCACCGTGCTGTCAACAAGTGTTGAACAAGTGCTCTTTGGCTGGAGTCAGGGCGTCAAGGTGGACAAAGATTTTTGCTTCAGTTTGTAATCTTAAAGGCAGATGAAGGGTCCTGTATAAACCCCCAGTTGATAAAACTGATGGCTGACCTTCTGTGGAGGACAGCACATGAACTCAGAGGTAAGGATGGACACAGAGCCTACTTTGACCCATGAACTGGGGAGGGGTGCCCTTTTTGTAGCCAGAGATTTTACAACCATTTTTTTTGCCATGCAAATGTTTGGTTGGAAGAGTTTTCTATAGTTCTCTCTTTTTTTTTCTTTTTTTTTTTTGCATTGAGTTTGCTACGGTTGATTCGCTGTGGCAGCCATATTGTGTCAGTTGGTGTAATTCAGACACAAAGAAAGGATTCTTGTACTAATATGAAGTTCCTAACATTTGCATGATCAGTTACTACTTTGTATGTAGACCATTGTGAAGTATTTTCCATTACACATTTTTTTGCACATACATGACAACATCATCTGCATACGCTTGGCTCTGAACATGTTTGCAACACTCGGGCAGTTTAATCATTTACAAGTCAAATGTCTTATGTCTAAAAGTACTGTTCTGACTACATCAGTGTCATGCATTAGTTGTAATTGTGCAGGCAACTTGTGCATCATGGGAAAATAAAGTACATTGAGAAAATACAAGCCGAACTGAGGCAGAGCGTGTTAAACTTTGGTGTTTTGATAGTAGTGAGTCATCCCTGTGTAAGAAGGAAACTAGACAGCTAATGTTGAAGAGATATAAGGTGATAAGGGTCTGCAGCACGATGAGCCCCCTCCCCTCCTCCCCATATGAACACACACACACTTCTCCATCGTCTGCTGAAAATTACGCTTGAGCACACAGGTAGAATGCTGGTGCATTGTCCGTGTGTGTGGAAGTCGGCGTGTGTATATATGTAAAGCGGAGAAGGTGTGAAAACTCTGACTTCTAATTCACCTCTTACAACATACGGGTTTATTCTTCCCTTCATCCGGCTTATGGAGATTTAGGAAAAGGGGGATATCTGAAGTGGCAACAAATGCACAGATATACCTGTGGAGAGGAGGGTGGGGGAAGGAAGATATTTCTCAGAGTTGAACGTCTCATTAAACACCTGGCTGCCATCCATGCACCATCTAATAATTTTCACTCCCACCCGTCATGAGCGAAAGTTAAAATGAGCCAATTTCAGACACAATCATAACTTTCTGCTCCCACTTACTTAAAGCTCTGTGTTTTCACAGGCCTTGTGCAGAAGTGGGAGCTGTGAGGAATAACACATCTACAAAACAAACAAAACAGACTTTATCAGTCTTGGATCAGCCAGTTCGTCAGTAAAATGTGTCTGGGAAGCATTTTGTTCACTGTGGAGGTCCACAAGGGGGCAACGTTTGTGGGTGACACCAGTGATCTGAAGCCTGCTGTCCTCACTGGTTGTGGTCAGGTACAGTATGTGTGGTTTTTAACAGTGACAAACTTACACAATCAACTGTAGAACAGTCAGCATGCTGCCTGAAAACATTCGGACAGTCGGATGGAGAATTGATGGGCGCAGTGAAACGAGGAACATCTGAACACAGCAGCACCAAATATTGAAAGATTTGTTGGAAGGGAGCTGCAGAAAGATATAAAACAAAATTACCAGTGAAATGAAATGAAGTGTCAATAAACTTTCTGAAGAACTTATTGAAAAGACTCGGAAGGAAATGTGCTGCAACAATAATCCAGGAGTGCCCAAACTTTTCCCTGAGAAGGCCAAATTTTAAATCTATCAGAGGGCTGCGGGCCAAGTTCAATAATATAATACATGAAATGCAAATACATCTTTAAGTAAAGTCAATTTCTTTATTATACAGTTATTTAACCTTCCATTCTGTATAAAGAATGTTACAGAACAGAAAATATAACAAATGTGTCATATACAAGAAACTAAAACAAATTTTTAAATTTTGACATTTCAATGTAAAGTGCAAAATGGAAAAAAAAATGCATGTCCTATTTATTTATTTATTAACCTTAATTTAACCAGGCAAATCCCATTGAGAGCAGATCTCTTCGACAAGGGAGGCCTGAGCCTGAACGCAGCCTACCTGCATGTTTTTTAATCTAAATATGTGAATATGAACATATATTAACAGTCCCATATGGTAGTCATTGGGATGACTTTTCCATCTAACATTAAAGTTAATGGGTGGAATGACTGAGTGAAAACATATTGATTATTTAAAGGACATTTTAATAATAGTAATGAGGACTTCTTGGCAGGCCAACTCAAATGGCTTGGACCCACTCTGGGCACCTCTAAGGTTGTTGAAGATTTGTCCCTTCAACTCATCATCTTTTTGTAAGGCGTACTGGCAATGATGCATTTTTAATTGGCTTTAAAATAATTAATACATGAAAAATAAAAAAAAACTTCACACACATTTAATAATCTGTTTAATCCTCCTGCCTTTAATTTAAAGAATTGTTTAATTTACTTACTAATTCAATTCAGTTTATTTATAAATCAAATGATGTCTCAGGGGACTACAATGACATTCAAATACATTATAAAAGACCAATTAGTAAAAATTATCTAAGGAAGGAAGGAAGGAAGGAAGGTGGCATACATCCACTTCAGGTGGAGTCGCCCTTCTTCATAGGAATTTGGATGCTTTTTATTTGTCCTCCAAACTATTAACAGGAAGCAGAGTTGTAGTCTTCTACACCTCTCTGCTGCTTCTCCTCTGTTACCAACCCCACACTGAAACAGTACCAGCTCGCCCTCGGCTCAAATTAAAGAAATGAGTTCCAGAAAAACAAATCCTCATTAAAAAAACAGTTGCTTAACTGGAAAAGAAAAATAAAGCAATTAAATGTGGATTACTGAACACATAAAAAATATCTTATCTATGTCTGTTAGTTGAAGATTTGATCATAAGGTTGATTCATTTGGTCTTACAGAAACTTGGCTATGCAACCAGAGGATTTTGTTAATAAATTAATCCACTTCTAAATTTTCATATTCCTAGAACAATAGGTCGAGGTGGAGAAGTAACAGCTATTTCGAAGTCAAGATTATTGATTATGATAAACTATTCATGAGTTATTACTGTACTATTCTGAGTCTTTGACCTTTAGTCTTTCTCATCCTAAATGGAAATCAGGAACACTATTTTAATTGTTCACGGGGCCAATTTTCAGTTTTTGTCAGTTGTCAGATTTTCTTATTATCACTACGAGTGTTGCACTTTGCATTCATCACATACCAAGGTCAAATGTTATACGAGGTCTGCTTGCCCTGGCCATCGCGATACATTGCTGTATAATTTGTCATCAGGTGTATAATGTATGTGCCGTGTGCAGAACTCTTATTATTAACCTTTGAGTTTAACAGCCTCAGAGAGTAAATTTCAATGGATGTTGATCAGAGAACGCTGAAATCAAAATGTCTTAAACCATGCAGTGAGGTCAGTGAGCAGACACTGAGATGAACTTGCTGATCATTTTACAACTTCGGTGCAAACATCAATTGATTAAACCGCTCCTGTAGAAAGAAAGTGGTCCAACAGGGGAAGCTTCTTGATTTAATTCAGAGTTGTATATATTTTAAAGCAGGCATCTCAAATGTTGGAAAGACAATACTGCTCCACTAAAATGGACACTTTTTATTAAATCTGAAGACATTCAGTTTAGCCCTTTGTAACAATAGAACCGTAAATGATTCATACTTGAGAGGGAAGAACAAAATAAAACATGAGTCATTCATGGACTTGATGGTATTATTTATAATTAAAATGATATATACCAGTATTTTCTGGACTATAGGACGCACCTTTATATAAGTCGCTTTGTCCAATTATTGTCAATAAATTGGAAAAATTCATAAACAGGCCGCTCCTTTATATAAGTTGCATCTATTATGTGTCACCGCTACGCGACGCGTCAGCGCGTCATTTGCCCTGCTGAAAATGACGATCAAAGAAGCATGCACGGAAGGACTTTTCACACGATTAACACGGTAAAAATAATTGTTTGTCTGCTGAAAATTATAGCAAACATGTGTCTTAGCTTAACTGTTCCTTAATAAATTCACGTAATGGTCAAATCTGCTGGATTTAAATTTTTTCGCTTTGAAAAAGTACAAGGAAAAACAACGAAGCTAACGCGACACATTTACGTCTATAAAACATCAAATTTGATCTCAAATAACTACGACAGCTAACAGTTTGTAAATGTACATCTAGTGATTACTTTCTGTAAGTTTGAAAAAAAAATCTAGCGGCTGAAAGTGGTACTGCACCATTTTTGCCTAAATGGAAAAACGGTCATATCTGAGCCAAAAATTAGTCTAAAAAATATGGGAAAAAATCCATAAACAAGTCTCACCTCTCTATAAGTCACAGGGCATGAAAATTAGGCAAAAAGGTGCGACTTATAGTCCGGAAAATACTGTATGTATGTATGTATGTATGTATGTGTGTGTA
>JBBPBX010036752.1:20351-31312 GCA_038048925.1 Garcialebias charrua | reverse complement strand
AAATCATGGAACTTCAATAACTTCAGTTGATAAAATAATGTACTTGATGGATGACGGTAATGTTTTCTAGTGATAATTCTTACAGCTCTTTTCTGTAATACAAAAATAGGCTTTGTGATTGTTTTACACGCATTCCCCCAAACATCAATACAATAGATTAAGTGTGGAACAATGATTGTGTTATACAACAAATACAGAGCTTTATCATTCAATAGGTCTCTGACTTTGTACAGTACTGCAATCGATTTAGCTATTTTTATTCTTACAGAATTTATGTGTTGTTTCCATGTCAGTTTGTCATCAATGATAACACCCAAAAACTTCACCTCACTCACTCTACAAATCTCAACACCCTCAATTTTGAGTGGAACATCAACAGTTTTCTTTTTATTACTGAATATCATGTAATTAGTTTTTTCTAGATTTAATGATAATTTATTTATTTTAAACCAAGTTTGTATCTTGACAAATTCTGTCTTTATCAATTCCAACATTTGTTCTATATCTTCACCTAAACAGAAAAATGTGGTATCATCAGCAAAAAGTACACATTTAAGGAGTCCTGACACATTTACCAAGTCATTCACATATAAAATAAATAGCTTTGGTCCAAGTACAGAGCCTTGGGGAACTCCACATGTGATATTACAGAGGTCAGATCTTACATCATTTATTTGTACAAATTGTTTCCTATCTTTCAAGTAGCTAGATACCCACTGTAATGCTGGTCCTCTAATACCAAATAGTTTTTCAAGAATTTTTGAAAACTGTGGTAACAAGGATATAGGTCTATAATTGTTGAACACACATTTATCACCATTTTTAAAAAGAGGAACTACCTTAGCTACTTTCATATTATCTGGAAATATTCCTGTTGAAAATGATAAATTACATATGTAAATGGCTCAATAACATGGCTCATTATGTCCTTTACAAACATCATATCCATGTCCACCCAGTCTTTTGATCTCTTGTCTGTAAGATTTTTTACTACATTCATTATTTCCTCTTTGTTGGTTCCATTTAGAAAAATACTATTTGCACAACCTTTAATTGAATGGATCACATTATTATCTGCTTTTGGTATTTTAGCTGCAAGGCTTGATCCAACATTCACAAAATATTGATTAAATCCATTTACAATTTCATTTTCATCATGAATTTCATCGTTGTCTTTTACAAAGTATTTTGAAATACCAGTTTTTGTTTTATGATTCTTCAGGACACTATTCATTACTCGCCATGTTGCTTTCATATCACCATTACTTTTATCTAATAATTTACTATAATATTCTTTCTTATGTTTCCTTATAATCCCTACTAATTTATTTTTATACTTTTTATATTTTTCTTCAGCGCTCTGACTTCGCAATTTCAAGAAACATGAATACAAATAATTCTTTTTTTTACAAGCATTTCTCAACCCTTTTGTCATCCATGGTTGATCAACCGTATTTCTCTTTGTATGATTTGTTTGCACACAATTCTTTTCATACAGAGCCTCCAAGATATTCATAAACTCATCATATGCTCTGTTCGCATCATCAACATACACATCACTCCAGTCTTGTTTATCCAGATCCTCTTTCAATTTTTCCAAAACTCTTTTTGACGTGTTTATGATCTTTTTCTTCGTTGTAACTGCTTTTGTGATGTTTTGATCATTTTTATAGATTGTGAAAACTGGTAAATGATCACTTAAGTCGGTCGTTAAGATACCACCTATCACGTGTCTTAGAAGGTTTAACCAAGTGTTCTGACAATATTTTGACTAAATAAACTATTTATTTTCCAGCTGCAGCTTTTGCCACAAGCACAACTACTGCTTTGCCTAAAAGTCGTGATGTTCTTCCCATGGACTGTGACGGATTCAACCCGTACCACAACCCGAATGATATCAAGAAGTTCAACATCCTGAGAGAACAACTGATGATGGACGAGGAGATGGAGCTCGGCTCCGGGAACTTCGGCTGCGTCAAGAAAGGAGTCCTCAAGACAGAAGCGTGAGACTTCAACATTATTTTAAAAAATAAATGACAAGACTGCATTTAACTTCTTCTAGATGAGTGTAATCTGTACATCTGCTGCAAACTTTACTGTTTTACGTGTATTTTGTTGTCAGGGGCCAGATAGATGTGGCCGTCAAAGTGCTGAAGAGCGACAATGAAAAGCTGGTGAGGGAGGAGATGATGAGGGAGGCAGAGATCATGCACCAGCTGAGCAACCCTTTCATCGTCCGAATGCTCGGCCTGTGCCACAGCGAGAGTCTGATGCTCGTCATGGAGATGGCTGCTGCTGGTCCTCTCCACAAACACCTCTCCTCCAAAAAGTGAGTACCACGAGAACCACTGCAGGAGAGACTAAAGGTGTGCTTTAAGTTACATCTGCTGAAAGTAAACTTGCATGTTTAAAGAAAACATAGACACTGTTGTTTTGTTTTTTTAAATGAAGAGTGATCGCTGAATGTCTGCTGAAATTTGTTAAAGAAGGAAGATTCACCCACATTAATCGAGTTTCAAAAAGGAGAAGAGGTGCCAAGATTAGCTAAATAGTGGCTAAAAGCTAAAATAGCAAAAGAGAGTAAAACTTCAAATAACATAACAGTAGCTAAAAGGTAAAGTAAACAAATCTGTTACTAAAAGTTCAAATAAACAAACATCTGTAATGGCTAAAATGAACAAAACAGTAACTAAAACAAAGAAATGTTGGGTAAAGATGACATCAACAAAATAGCTAAAAGGTCAAATTAACACAGTTGCTGATGGATGGATGGATGGATGGTTGGTTGGTTGGTTGGTGTTGGTTGGTTGGTTGGTTGGTTGGTTGGTTGGTTGGTTGGTTGGATGGATGGATGGATGGTTGGTTGGTTGGTTGGTTGGTTGGTTTGTTGGTTGGATGGATGGTTGGTTGGTTGGATGGATGGATGGATGGATGGATGGATGTTCCTAAAAATATTAAAACCACCTCTGAATGCTATCCTTTTCAAAACCATACTCAAAAGCTACAATTTTTGAAGCTGTAGTTAAAACATCATTTTTTGCAGAAAGCTTTACTAAAAACTAAAGTTAGCATAACTGTAGCTTAAAGCTAAAATCAGCAAAACAGTGACTGGGCAGCACGGTGGCACAACTGGTAGAGCTGCTGCCTCTCAGCGA
Source organism: Garcialebias charrua (assembly GCA_038048925.1). NCBI lineage: Eukaryota > Metazoa > Chordata > Actinopteri > Cyprinodontiformes > Rivulidae > Garcialebias > Garcialebias charrua. The sequence goes on along the minus strand of JBBPBX010036752.1, from coordinate 28,157 downwards.
GCAGGTCCCCGGTTCAAATCCCGGTCCGGGGGCCTTTCTGGGTGGAGTTTGCATGTTCTCTCCGTGCATGCGTGGGTTTTCTCCGGGTGCTCCGGTTTCCTCCCACAGTCCAAAAACATGCATGTTAGGCTGATTGGTAACTCTAAATTGACCCTGGGTGTGAGTGAGACAGGTCCCTCTTGTAAATGAGTCCCCGTGGCTCAACGAGGCTAGCCTGTATAAAGTTGAATGAATGAATGAAAAAAACTTCAAATAATATAACAGTAGCAAAAAGGTAAAGTGAACAAATATGTTACTAAAAGTTAAAATTAACAGACTACTGTAGGCTACTGCTAATTTCGCTAAAATGAACAAAACAGTAGGTAAAATTAGCACAGCTGCTGATGTATGGATGAATGGATGGATGTATGGACGGACGGACGGACGTTCCTAAAAATATTAAAACCGCCTCTGAATACTATCATTTTCAAAACCATACTCAAAAGCTATAATTTTTGAAGCTGTAGTTAAAACATCATTTTTTGCAGAAAGGTTTACTGAGAACTAAAGTTAGCATAACTAGCTTAAAGGTAAAGTGAACAAATCTGTTACTAAAAGTTAAAATTAAGAAACTACTGTATAGCTAATCGCCAAAATGAACAAAACAGTATAGCTAAAAAGAAGAAACAGCGGGTAAAGATGACATCAACAAAATAGCTAAAAGGTATTAGCACAGCTGCTGATGAATGGATGGATGGATGGATGGAGGTTCCTAAAAATATTAAAACCGCCTCTGAATGCTATCCTTTTCAAAAACCTAATCAAAAGCTACAATTTTTGAAGCTGTAGTTAAAACATCATTTTTTGCAGAAAGGTTTACTAAAAACTAAAGTTAGCATAACTGTAGCTTAAAGCTAAAATCAGCAAAACAGTGACTACTTCAAATAATATAACAGTAGCAAAAAGGTATAAAGTGAACAAATATTTTACTAAAAGTTAAAATTAACAAACTACTGTAGCCTATAGCTAATCACTAAAATGAACAAAACAGTAGGTAAAATGAAGAAACAGCAGATAAAGATGACATCAACAAAATAGCTAAAAGGTCAAATTAGCACAGCTGCTGATGGATGGATGGATGGATGGATGGATGTTCCTAAAAATATTAAAACCGCCTCTGAATACTATCATTTTCAAAACCATACTCAACAGCTACAATTTTTGAAGCTGTAGTTAAAACATATTTTTTTGCAGAAAGTTTTAACTAAAAACTAAAGTTATTATAACTATAGCTAAAAACAGCAAAACGGTACCTTAAAGTTAAAAATAGTAATACAATATCTAACAGCTAAAAATAGCCAAAAGCTAAAAGTTTTTGAAAGGTAGCTAAAAAAAATAACAAAAAGAGACAAGTATGCATGGGCCAGCTGTCAAAGAGATCAAAGTTTTCAAAGATTATTTAAAAAATAATACAAAACATTTTTAAAGTATAAAAGTAAAAACAAATCTAAATTTATAGCACAACTCAAACATTTTGGTAACCGAGGGGGTAAAATAGCACAAAATGTGCAGAAGTAGCTTGACCACAAGAAAACAAAATAAATTATAAACAGGAAAACAACATTGTGAACATTGTTGACTCATCACCTTAATTTTTTTGCTTGTTATAATTGACAATAAAAATGTTTCCAGGCTTAACGAGCCTCTGACACAGACAATAACCTTTTATTTGAGGAAATGAGACATTGAAGAAGCAGTGAAACAGAAAACAGAAAGTCCTGTCTGACATTTATGAAGCAAGTTTATTTTCATAGCAACTTAATGTGTTATAAGGAAGGATATGTGTCAGCAGCATCATAAATACACAGTCAGTAGAAAGGCACAAGAACAATCTATATACAGTATACTCCATCATGCAGAGACTGTGTTTTAAATTAATTTGGTCCAGTCAAGGTTTTAAAACTTTCTTCTTTAAAATTGTTCAATAAGTGCCAAATAAATGAGCTTTGACTTGACGACTGCTCTAAATGGTGATATATTGAAATGAAATGACCACGTTATTTTTATTAGCTGCAACATCCTATTTATGCAGCATCCTCAAGAACCAAAATCTGTGTTATACATATAAAATGAATCTACAGCGTGTGGCCTAATGTTCTGATTTTCCTGGTGTCCGTCCCCGCAGGGATTCTGTAAGTGTGGAGAACATCGTCAACTTGATGCACCAGGTCTCAATGGGGATGAAGTATCTGGAGGAGAAGAACTTTGTGCACAGAGATCTGGCAGCTCGCAACGTTCTGCTCGTCAACCCACACTTCGCCAAAATCAGTGACTTTGGGCTCTCCAAGGCGCTGGGAGCCGACAACAACTACTACAAAGTATGGAGCCACTGTTTAAAATGTTTAACAGCTTTTTTTTTTTTTAAGAATCTTCTGAGTCAGCAATCATGCCAATGTTTTCCTGTTTCTATATTTTTCCAAACTTTTTTTTTTGCAACTACTCCCGCACACTTTCTGCTATTTAAGCCATCTTATTTTATCAAAATGTTCATCTCATTCAGAAGATAGGTGCTATGAATTTTGGGGGTGTTTTGTATATTTATACTTTTTAAAATGTACATTTGTTCACAAGTATTTTCGCCATAGACACGCTTTAGGGTCTCTTCAGTCCCTTTGAAAACTTTGTTCTCCTTCATATTTGCTTCAGCAAACTTATTCTGTTTTTTGGCATTGTGTGCTACTTGTAGTTGTATGTATCTACTTTATTTAGCCAGGAAAATAACTTGTTGAGATTAAAAACGTCTTGTCCACCAAGGCAGCAGCATAAATTTCATTTTATTTTATTTTAAATTATTTATTAATTTCAGATTTTTTCAAAACACAAGAAAACTATTTGCAAAACAACGAGAAACAAAACAATATATGAAATGAAAGGAAGCAGAAGAAGAAAAACATCTTATTATATCTGCCCCTTCTTAAACAAAATTATTTCAAACACTCAATTCAAACAACAATCACATATAAAAAATATAACTTGATAAATAACTCATGACACTAAACCATATATAGTAATTAGAATATAAACCAACTTATGAATATTTATTCAGAAATCTAGATTTAATCTTTTTCTTAAACGTAGACATTGATTTTAAATCATATAAGAAATACAAAATACAAGACCAAATACATGAAATCACATAACTGCACATTTGGGCAGTTACAGGAGCCAAGTGATCTGATCTCTCGTTCCTTTAGAATTGATTCAAATTGCCCCAAGGTAACAAGAGATAACATTAAACCCTTCTGCCACTTCTTCCAAGTGGCAGGGGTGAAAGATTAAAAAAAAAGCCTTTTACCCAGTTCAGTTCTGACCTTTGGGACCTGCATCAAAACGATGGCCTGAGAACGCAGACTATAATGGTTAAAAGTTCTAGATAAAAGTGAACATACAGTAGGAAGATGCCTAAGGATGCATTTATAGATAAAAACCAGCAATTGTTAAAGTCTGCAGTCAGAAAGAGGGACATTTTGCTGTAGCATACAAAGTGCGGTGATGCGTTCAATAGCCACAGTCAGTCATAAAACGCAGGACACAATGATATACAGCATCCAATTTTTTCTAAACCCAGGCTGAAGTGTTCATAAATAGCAGATCTCCAAAATCTACCAGGGGCAGAATGGTTGAAATAACCAGTTCTGACTTGGTGCGAGAAACACCTGTTGTTTCTAAAAAGAAAAAAGAAGGAAAGAATCCCAATTTAAGAGTTTAGAAACCAGTTTGTCAATATGAGATTTAACGAATACATTCTCATCAATCAGAATACCTGAATATTTGTAGCACCTGACCACTTCAATTTCAGCCCCTGGAACAGTTATGATGCTGGGGAGGGGAGGTGGAAGCTGCTTACCATTTGAAAATGGCATAGCCTTTGATTTTTCTGCATTCAAAACCAGCTTAAGCCCAGCCAAACGGTACTAAACACTATATCAAACGCAGATTGCAGCAGTTTAAATGATTGTGAAACTGAATAAGACGAGCAATAAATGACCGTATCATCAGCATAAAGATGAGATTTAGCATCAGGTTATCACATTGCATATAACTCAAACCTCAATTCTCTGACATCATCAGTTCTAATGTTGGTAATTCAAAAACATTGTTCTCTCTCCTCCACCGTTCTGTCTCATCTCCTAACTCCCTGCCCTCTCACATGGTTTCCACAGAATTTTGCAACTCCATTATGTCATATTTCAATGAAAAGATTATTTCAATTCATAAACACCTTGGACCAAATACTGCCCCCAGCATCCTTGTTGAACTCCCCCCTCCCTCCCTCCCTTTCTCTGTCTTCTCCCTCCCCCCTGCTGATAACATTGCAGACATTATCAGCAAGTCCAAGTCCTCATCCTGTCAACTTGACCCATTCCCCACAGTTCTTGTTAAATCCTGTCTCCCGTCTCTGCTCCCTATCATCACTAATATCATCCACTCCTCCCTAACCTCTGGCATTGTTCCCACAGCCTTCAAATCTGCTGCCATCACCCCCATCATCAAGAAACCAGGTCTTGACTTCACCAACTTCAGTAATCTTCGTCCGATCTCCAATCTGCCCTTCATCTCCAAGATCCTTGAAAAAACTGTTGCTAGTCAACTTCACTCTCACCTGTCCAACAACAACATTTATGAAGAGTTTCAATCTGGATTTCGCCCCCACCATAGCACCGAAACAGCCCTAGTAAAAATCACTAACGACCTTCTTCTTGCTGCTGACTCTGGTCTTCTGTCCATCCTCATTCTTCTTGATCTAAGTTCTGCCTTCGACACCATCTGTCATTCTATCCTCCTCAACAGACTAACCTCCATTGGCATCTCAGGTACCCCGTTAGACTGGTTCACCTCCTATCTCTCTGACCGCACTCAATTCATTCAGCTTAAATCCTTCCGTTCCCAGTCTTCCCCTGTCTCCACGGGTGTCCCCCAAGGCTCTGTCCTCGGACCCCTCCTCTTCATCATTTACCTCCTTCCTCTAGGCCACATCTTCCGCAAACACGGCATCCATTTCCACTGCTATGCTGATGACACGCAGCTCTACTTGTCATCAAAACCAAACTCCACCCACCCACCCTCCATCCTCACCGACTGTCTCAACGAGCTAAATCACTGGTTTTCTAACAATTTCCTTCAACTAAACAGCAACAAAACAGAAGTCATTCTCGTCGGTACCAAAAACTCTATTTCAAAATCAGAACATCTTCTCGTCCCCCTTAACAACTCTCTGCTATCCCCCTCCCCTCAGGTCAAGAGCCTCGGTGTCATCCTCGACACCACTCTCTCCTTCACTTCACACATCAACAATATTACTCGGTCTGCCTATTTCCACCTCCGTAATATTAACCGTCTCCGTCCTTCTCTCACGCCCCGCTCCACAGCCATCCTGGTGCACAGTCTTGTGACTTCCCGTATTGACTACTGCAACTCCCTTCTCTACGGCCTCCCCAACAAATCTCTCCACAAGTTACAGATGGTCCAGAACTCAGCTGCCCGTGTCATCACTCAAACCTCCTACTATGATCACATCACTCCTGTCCTGCAGCAGCTCCACTGGCTCCCGGTTAAATCACGCATCATCTTCAAAATTCTACTTCTCACGTTCAAAGCTATCCACAACCTTGCCCCTCCTTATCTATCTGACCTCCTACAAATCTCCATCCCATCACGCTCTCTCAGGTCCTCCTCTTCACTACAACTCCATGTACCCTCTGCCCGCCTCTCCACCATGGGGAGCAGGGCCTTCACCTGCTCTGCCCCTCACCTCTGGAACGCTCTACCGCCCGACCTTCGAAACACCACCTCCCTTTCTCTGTTCAAGACTGCCCTGAAAACCCATCTCTTTAGACTAGCTTATCATTAACTTTACTAAATGTATTTTTATCTTCCATTTTATATCCTTTATGTATTTTATATTTCAATTTGTCGCTGATAATGTTTGCTCTGTATTCACTGTGTTGGTTTGTTAAGTGTCCTTGGGTGTCATGAAAGGCGCTTTTAAATAAAATGATTATTATTATTATTATTATTATTATTATAACTGTGAACAACAAAGGACCAAGTAAGGAGCCTTGAGGCTCCTAGTTGCTTATTGCTATAAGTAAGAATTATAATGAGCAAACATTATTGTCATCCTTCCAGTACTTTGTTTTGTCAATTGAAATTACTTACGTTTTATGATTTGGTTGATTATAATATTCTTTTACTTACCGGTATGTATAAGGCTCAGAAATTCTCACTACCATCTAACATTCAAATCTATTTTGTGAAAAGGATAAGTTGCTATAATTTAAAGGAAATAGAAATGTTTGTTAAACCTCAGAATAGAACCAGTTTAAAGGGTAGATCTACTACGATAAGAGGAATTGATCTTTGGAATGGTCTGAGGAAAATGTAAAAAATGCGAAGTCCACACAAATATTTAAGAAAATGATTAAAACTATTTTGTTGAAGAGTTATATTTAATTTGATTCTAATTTAACAAATTATAATAGGTATTTTGATTAGACTATATACTTTTGATGAGACTGTGTACTTTTGTATTACAATAAGTATATTAATGTTTGAATTGATAGTTTGAAGTGATTGTTTAAAAAGGAGCAGATATGATAAGAAATGTTTTTCTTCTTCTGCTTCTTTTCATTTTATGTTTTTTTTGTTTATTTTTCTTTCTTGAAAATTGTCATTGTTTTTAATATGAAATGAATAAAAATTATACAATACAATACAATAATGCTATAACTTTAGCTTTTAACTAGGCTTTTGCTATTTTTGGCTTTTAGCTACCATTTTACTACTTTTAGCATGAAGCTATTGTTTATTTAGCTTTTGACTGGTGTTTAGCTCATTTCTTTTAACTTTTAGTTGGCGATTAACTCGTTTTAGCTTGTTTTTTGCTGTGTTTCCAGGCTCGTACTGCAGGAAAGTGGCCTCTGAAGTGGTATGCTCCAGAATGCATAAACTTCCACAAGTTCTCCAGCAAAAGTGACGTTTGGAGTTACGGGATCACCATGTGGGAGGCCTTTTCGTATGGAGGGAAACCCTACAAGGTATAATATATTTCTGCAGAGATGAGTGACAGGTAAACGTGAGCTGTATTTAATCACAATGAGGCGATACTGAACTTCTGATGTTGTTAACCTTTTGGAACAGAAAATGAAAGGTAATGAGGTGACGCGCTACATCGAGAGTGGGGGTCGCTTGGAGAGTCCACCAGCATGTCCAGAGAGAATGTACACGCTGATGAAAGAGTGCTGGACATACTCGTAAGAGAAAAAAATTTTTTTTTTTTAAATGTTTTGGTTTGAGACAAACATTGTGGTTTGTATACCTCCTCCTCTTTTTGTGTTAGGCTTGAGGAGCGGCCTGACTTCAAGAAGGTCGAGGAGTCCATGAGGTCCTATCATTACTCCATATGTGGCAAGGCCAAGCTTGAAGGAGCCACAGCAGCTGATGAGCCTAGCAAACAGACAGAAAGGAGAAAATAAAAGGCACATTCTGCCCCGTTGCTGCACAAAGCATCCTTTCAACCAGTCATTAAACTCTCAAAACAAAGAGGGTTTTATGAGCACACTGAGGAGCACTGACCTCCACGATGTGCATTTGTAAATCGAAGCTCAGTGTTTCGTGTAAGGAGGTCGTCTGTCATGGTTTGAATGTTAATGTCTTCACAGCGACGAATGAACAAATTATTTCTGTGGTGATTCTGGGTTCATGGTGGTTGGTACAGTTTTTACACGTTGATGTTTTTTCTCGTTAGTTTGTTTTTTCCCTACATTT
>JBBPBX010036752.1:8734-20139 GCA_038048925.1 Garcialebias charrua | reverse complement strand
GTGTAAGTTAAATATTTAAATTTTCATTGAGCTGCTCAGGCTGGTCTGCATTTCATGGGTCCGAACTCTGCTACAAACTTTGACGACTTCTTAAGCTTGATTTTATAATCTTATTAAAATACTGCCTTCAGGGGGAAGTTGTCTTTTTTAAGGTCAAATGAAGTAAATATAAATGAATCAATAAAAATTGGATGATTTGAGTAAGAAAACAACAGATTGCTCAATATGATTCAAAAGCTTCACAAAAAACTTAAACTAACATAAGGAAGGCTTAGCAGAATACAAGGATACTGATATTTTTATACCATGCAAGATTTACAGTGATCGTATTTAAACAAAACAGATAAACAGAAATAAAAACTTTAAGAGGGTTAAAGACAACTATAATCTTTTTTTGTGTGTGTGCTGTATTCAAACATTTGCTGTCTGTTTTTTTAGCTGTACATTTTTTAGATTTTATTGTATTTTTTAACAGTTTTTCTTGTCTTTAATTAAAAACTTTAAGCCCTGTGGTTTACTTTGTCTTGTGTTGTGAAATAAACTACTTATTAACCCAGACTCCCTGAAGCAGAGGAAGTGTGGCCATGAACAAAAGATTTCAAATTATTCTTCAAAATAACATTTGTTTGTTTGTTTTTTACAGAAAATATATATTTTTTTTATTAATGAATGGTGTTTTGGTGCAAATCATAAATTATCTTTTCTCACATAAAACACAGTCAACAATACATTTGCAGTTTGCTACGTGAAGTTTTGGATATTTTTTATACATATTATATTTAAGATGAAACAAAGCTTTTAAAAACAGTCTTTTGAGTGTTCATGTTAATATGCAAATTAGTATAGTGTGTTGTAGTGTTAACTAGATTACTGAGATTATGCTTGATGAAAAATGCTGTAAGCTTCTAAAATAAAACTATACTATGAAACTTTATATTTAGATCAAAGCAGGGGGTCATGTAGAAAACATAAATAATTGCATTGTCAAATATATAACACATATATTGTTGCTGTTAAGTTTGGTTGCTGTTGGACATGCATTTTTTTTTTTTACATTTTACACGACATATAATTATACTGATATGCCTAAATTAAATTTTTTGTTTTAATTTCTAATATACAACTTGCACATGTTATATTTTGGGTTCTGTAATGTTCTTTATACAGACGGGTTAAATAACTGTAATAAATGGACTTTACTTAACTATAATAAATGGACTTTACTTAGATGTGCATTTCATGCATTATTGCATTTGGCCCGCATCCACTGATAGATTTTATATTTGGCTCTCTTAGGGGAAAAGTTTGGGCACCCCTGTTCTAGACTTTATTTAAATCTAATTTGTTCCACATGCGGAACTTTGAAGCCTATTTCTATGAAAGAAAAAAATAAAAGCCCAACAGGGAGTCATAATTACGAATTCTAAAATCATAATTTTGACTTTTAAAGTCATAATTACGAGAATAAAAGTCATACTTATGAGTTTTAAAGTCATAATTATGAGAATAAAAGTCATACTTATGAGTTTTAAGGTAATAATTATAAGAATAAAAGTCATAATTATGACATTTATTCTTGTAAATATGACTTTAAATGTCATAATTATGACTTTAAAGCTCAAAATTGTGACTTCAAAAATTCAAAATTATGACTTTTATTCTTGTAATTATGACTTAAAAGTCAAAATTATTATTTTAAGTCGAAATTATGACTATTATTCTCATAATTAAGGTTCTGTACTTGGACCAAAATTGTTTATCTTGTTTGTAAATGATTTGGTGAAGGTGTCTGGACTCCTTAAATGTGTTCTTTTTGCTGATACCACTTTTTTGGGTTTGGGCAAGGATTTGGGACAGATGTTGGAATTGATGAAGATGGAGTTTGTATACTGCAAACTTGGTTTAAATTAAACAAGTTATCACTAAACCTAGATAAAACTATATGATATTTAGTAATAAAAAGACAACTTTTGATGTTCCATTTAAAATTGATGGTGTTGAGATCTGTAGAGTAAGTGAGGTGAAGTTTTTGGGTGTTATTATTGATGATAGACTGTTGTGGAAACAGCACAATAATTCTGTAAAAACAAAGATATCTAAATACTGCAGTACTGTACAAAGTAATAATAATAATAATAATAATAGTCTAATCTTGTCATCTGCGTATGTTTCCCATACACAGACGAAATTCGTCTCTGCATTTAACCCAACCACCTACCAGGTGGTGCAGTGAGCAGCCATAGAAGGCGCTCGGGGAGCTGGAGAAATAGGTGTGCACTCATAGACACCCCAAGGTGTGTAGTGGCCGGGACGCGAACCCACGTCCTTCGGGTCCCAAGTCAAACGCCCTAACCACTACACCATCTTGGCTCCTAAAGTCAAGGACTTATTGAATGATAAAGCTCTGTACAGTATTTGTTGTATAACACAATCATTGTTCCACATTTAATTTATTGTGTTGATGTTTGGGGGGAAGCGTGTAAAACTATTACAAAGCCTATTTTTATTTTACAGAAAAGAGCTGTAAGAATTATCACTAGAAATCATTACTGTCATCCATCAAGTATATTATGTTATCAACTGAAATTACTGAAGTTTTATGATTTGGAGGTGGATTATAATATTTTGTTAGTTATGTACAGTATAGAGCTCAGAACAACACACTACCTTCAAACATTCAAATGCTTTTTGTTAAAAGAATAAGTTGCTGCTATAATCTTAAGGGAACAGAGATTTTAGTAAAACCACAGTACAAAACAAGTTTAAAGGGATGGTCTACTTCAATCCAAGGAATTGGATTGTGGAATGGTTTGGAAAATGATGTAAAAAAAAAAAAAAAGCCAAGTCAATGTTTATGTTTAAGAGAATTATCAAAATCAAATTGTTAAAAAAAATACAAATGAATGAGTTTAATGGATATGTCTTAGAAATTGAAAATTGGGATGAGTTGTTCATTTTGTTTTGTTATTTATAGATGATTGTTGTTTGAATTGATTGTTTGAATTGATAGGTTTTTTTAAGGGACAGATATAGACTACTGTAATAAGATTTGTTCTTCTTTCTGCTACCTTTCATTTTATTTATTTTTTGTTTTCATATAGTATGTGAAACTGTTTTGTGTTTTAATTTAAAATGAATAAATTAATGAAACAAAAATAAATAAAAAATAATTATCAATTTACAACTCGTAATTATGACTTTAAAACCCAAAATTGTGACTAAAACTCAAAATTATGACTTTTATATTTGTAATTATGACTTTAAAAGTCAAAATTATGACTTTAAAAGTCGAAATTATGACTTTCTGTTGGGCTTTTATTTTTTCTTTCATGACGGATGTGGGCTTCCTTCCAAACCGGATTACCTTTATTTTGAAAGTCTCAACCGGAAGTGGACTCCAAGGCCTCTTACTTGACAGCTCGTGCACTTTTTGCTACGTAGGGAGGAGTCGGACATTTGTTTCTTTATTAAAGTGACATATTTACAGCTTTTATCTGTAATTTTACAACATGTTTTGCGACTCGTGTCCATTAGGCCGCGCGCGCCGTTAATGTAAAGCTATCGAGAGGTTATCAGATATTTTTTAATCAAAACGGATCGAAGGAAACAGGAAGGCGGAACAAGTAAGTTCGGGGGAAAGTGCCTTTGAACTCTGCCGTGTCGCCCCCGTTTGAAGAGCTTTCTCGAATGAAATAAAACGATGCTGTCGTTTTAAATGTGGTTTTATTGAAGAGGTTAGATAACTGTGGATAACGCGGGTGTGTCGTGTTTTGTTTGGGTGCAGTTTTAAGCTGTTTGAGAGCAACAAGTCCGAGTTAGCTGTTGTGTTGGCGTCACGGCTAAACTAAACTTCATGTAGTCGTCCTCGTGTTCCCTGCTGTTGAATCTCCGGCAAGAACGAGCTAAAAAAAACGATTAAAATCCCATTTATACTGAAGGAAAGAGAGGAGAGCGTTTTATATGGAAGTCTACCGGTATATAAACATAATTCAGCGTTGTGTTGGAAACTTCCGGTTTTACTTGATTGATTTGACTTTAATGGCGGAATTAGCGCCAGAAATAGGAAATGACTCATTCGGACACCATTTTTCATCTTTAACGTGGAAGTGGAACTATACTGTATTTGCATTGTTGGTAACGTTCAAACATGACTTTAATAGAGTGATTTATTACCTTACATATTTTGGTGTGGTAGTAGCAGAGAGTCATCCTCAACACATACTTTGATAGTCATTGCACAAGATATTTACTAAATCTATAGCATTATTGCTGAGATTACACTTGTCTGATACTAAAAAAGTCTGGGCTTTAATGAAATGTCCAAAAAAGTCAAAGTCAACTTTATTGTCAGAACTGCAATATGTACAGTACAGGACATACACAGGGCCGAAATTGCGTTTCTGTGTTTCAACATTAATTGGCTTTTGGAGCAGTTTTAATTCAAAGTGGCTGCCACAGCTAATCAACATGGCTCAGTTTTAAATATTCAGTTAGAACCTGGTGTGGTAGTAGTTGAGGGTTGTTTGCAACACATAATCTGAGTGTTATCTTGTGATAACGATAATTTCAAGGTTCCTTTATCTTAACATACCTAGAGTCTTTATAAGCCTATTTTTTTCTGTTTATTTTAAGCAAAGAGGGTAACAACAGTGAGATTTGTTAAATATCTGGACTAAATTGGCACAAATATGTGTTTTTATTTTATATACATATTGGAAGATTTGTCTGAAATTTGTTTACTAAGAAAAGCCATTCAAGTCTTGAATAGTTAATGGAAAAAAGTTTTTTTGTTGTCAGCAATATTTACATTTGTCACTATTGTTTTACAACTAACAAACAGTTCCTAATTGCCTTAGAATCGACTACAGTATTCTGCAAAACATAAGCGTAAAATATTAAAACCAAGCTTGACAGGAAGTGTGCACGTTGATGTAAATGCATATTCATCAACCATATTAAACCTTTTTTTTCTCTCTCTTTTCTTTGCAGGGTTGCAGAATCCCAGATTGGTTTCAGACAAATACGAAAGACTTCCATAACGAAGTCACCGCAGGTTGTTTTTTTTACATGACCCTTTGACTGCTTCGATTTCATCAGTAAATAATTCACCAAAGGCGTTCAAACAAATCACCCACCACCAGTACATGCAACCATGTCCACGGCCCTGAAACAAGTCTTCAACAAAGACAGAACATTTCGACCCAAGCGCAAGTTCGAGCCCGGGACGCAGCGCTTCGAGCTGCACAAGAAGGCGCAGGCGTCCCTGAACGCAGGCCTAGACCTGAAGCAGGCTGTGCAGCTGCCCCATGGTGAGGACCTCAACGACTGGGTGGCGGTCCACGTGGTCGACTTCTTTAACCGCATCAATCTCATCTACGGCACCGTCAGTGACTCGTGCACCGATCAGACCTGCCCCGTCATGTCCGGTGGGCCCAAGTACGAATACCGCTGGCAAGACGAGCACAAGTACAAGAGACCAACCGCCCTGCCTGCGCCCAAGTACATGAGTCTGCTTATGGACTGGATCGAGGTACAAATCAACAATGAGAACATCTTCCCCACTAATGTTGGTAAGTATGAGGTTAGCAACTAATCAACCAGTTAAAAGTATTGAACACCATTGCTATAGACACAATAAGTTAGCCATCATGTTGAAGAAAATGTCCTGCTGTATTTTGTTTCTGTGTTCTGTTCATTTCTGGTACCGGTATGTTTGATCCAAGTTTCATGACTATTTTCTAATTTTAGTCGTCCAAATGGATAAAAAAAATAAAAATTTATGTGTTTATACTGTATATGTTTTATTATTATTTTTATAAATAACATTTGACTCAGCAGGTTATGCTAAATGCCATTCCTGCATTTACCGCATCAGTGAGCTCAAATTTCCCCATTGTGTCCATGGGGTGGACTTTTTTTCTGTCCCTATGAGACTATCAGTTCTGCAGACAAGGTATTGAGATTCAGGCATTGACCTGTCCCATAACTACAACTAAGTTAAAACTTAAAATGAATCATCATTTCAAATAGTTTAAAAGCACACGGAATGAGCCAAACCACTGAACTTAATCACAACTCAGTCTTGGTCAAAATTCTGCAGACTTTCAGGTAATATGAATAAAATCAATACTTAATAGGTTTGTATTTTATACGGGTGGTTGCCTCTATAGGTGTCTGAAACTAGACTGGATCTTGAAATTATGAACAGAAAACAATCATGAAAAAACAATTTGCTTTAAAACAAAAATGAATTTGTGAACATTTATGGAGCCTGGTTAAAAAATATGTAAAGGGGAGGCGAGTGAGGGTGGTTGAAATAGTTTAAGGATCAAAATCCTCAAAGTCAGCTGTTTTTCTTGGTTAATAACTGACTGAAATAAGTAATCTTTAGCCCAATTCACTGGGATTGAGTTGCACAGGAAATCTAAAAAAAAAAAAGGAGGCACACAATGTCACAAAGAGAATGGAGGCATTCAATATGTGAAGTGTTTGTCAGAATTTCTGCAAGGCCACATTCATCAGACTATCTGCCGTGCTTTACATTGCAAACATCACAGATTCGGATAATCTGCGTCAGTGGCCTTCTTGGTCGGATATTATCTCTATGCATGCATATCTCGTGCTGCGGCTCAGCAGCTGACTTAACAACAGAAACATCCAACCAGTGGATTAAAAAAAATGGGTCACACCATGCACAGTGCTCCATGATTAGAAACAGCCTCTGGTCTGCTCGTGCTCTTGAACTAATTCCTCAAATATTAATTTGGTCAAAGCAAAATGATGCATTAAATTAATATCTTGCTCAGAGCTGAGGTTTATCCTGCAGATCAAGTCATGGTGATTTTCTTATGAGGCGAACTAGCTACATCCTTTAGCCAGCTGGTGTCTAATCTGTGGGGCCTGAGAGGAAAGATTAACTGACCAGTTGACCTGACTTTATGTGAAATACATCATATTAAATGTATTTTCTTCTGTGGTGCAAATAGTGAGAGAGTCTCATGGTTTGACTGCAGTGTTCTCCGTCTGCTCGACTCCCAGGTACTCCCTTCCCTAAGTGCTTCATGCAGGTGGCTAAGAAGATTTTGTCACGTCTGTTCCGGGTGTTTGTCCACGTCTACATCCACCACTTTGACCGTGTCTCCCAGATGGGCGCAGAGGCTCACGTCAACACCTGCTACAAGCATTTCTATTACTTTGTCACCGAGTTCAACTTGACGGACCACAAAGAGCTGGAGCCTCTGGTGAGTCCAACGGATAGAAAGTCACAAGAACGAAAGTGTAAATGTCAAAATAATGAATCAAGGTAGAACTAGAGAAAATAAAAATGCAGTGTTAGTGAGATTTGATGAAGATGAAACCGTTGTGAAAGCGAAAAGTTAAAAAAAAATGCTAGCTAAAAGCTAATTGTAGCTTAATGCTAGCTGAAAGCTAAAAGTAACTAAACTAAAGGCTAAAAGTAGCAACATGTTCGCTAAATCCAGCTTGAATCTAAAATGAACAAAAATGCTAGCTTAAGCTAAAAGTAGCGCAACACTAGCTAACTGTAAAAAGTACCAAAAAGGTCAAATAAGTAAACTGATTGTAAAAATAAAAAAAGCTAATTGTAGCTTAGTGCTAGCTGAAAGCTAAAAGTAACAAACCTCTAAAAGTAGCAAAATGTTAGCTAAATCCAACTTGAAGCTAAAATGAACAAAAATGCTAGCTTAAGCTAAACGTAACACAACACTAGCTAACTGTAAAAAGTAGCAAAAAAGGTAAAAGAAATAAACGCCGGTTGTAAAAAGCAAAACTACTGTAGTTAAAAGCTAAAAATGGTCAATTCAAGCTTAAAACTTAAAGCTGTTAGCTAGCATTTATTACTTTTAAGTAGAAAAACATTAGCTAAAAATGGATAAAAAGTTCAATTTTAGCTAGTGTGTCTGAAAATACTTTAATTCTAAATTTAGTTAAATACTTGCTCAAAGTAGCAAAAGGATAGCCTAAAGGTAAAAGTAGTTAAATGATATCCAAACACACCAAAAGTCTTAACAAAACCATAACGTTTTACCTAAACTGAGAATCTACACCAGCATACCTAAACTTAGCACACAAAAAATAGCCAATTGGTAGCCAGAGGTAGCCTGGAAAGGAAAAAGTGCAATATTGTTCTGAAGAAGTTCTTGCAATATTTTGAACAATATAAAATATAACAAATTGATACTTTACAGTTTATAAACATTTATTTATTTTTAGTTCGTCTGACCAAGGTTAAGTTTTGTTGAGGAAATTTAGCAATGTATTTAAACAGCGCAAGGATGTATAGTGTTCCTAGTGGTCAAGCTGTGTAAGAGCAACACTGTTTCTTAACATCTTTAAAAAAATATACAGTATTTTTATTTGTATGTTTAAAAATATACTTATTCTGCCCACCTTCATTTGCACTCACCTGTTAACTAAACTAAAAATAAATAGTTGCTGCTGGTCTTAAAAAGTGAACATGTCATTTTAAAATAAATTTGACACCTTGTTAACTCCTGCTGTTAAACATGAATAACTAAATCTGCATTCTGCAAACTAGCTTTCGGCTAATAAAAACAAATGCATGGAAATTTCCACCCATGCAGGTAAACAGAGGAGCCTTCTAGGACTTTATGTCATGTTTGTTTCCAAAGCAAACAGACATTTCCACTGACGTGATTTAGTCTGCATTGTCACAATAATTAAAAAAAAACCAGCTAAATCGTATTCTATGTAATAATTTTGAGCTTTATCTTATTGCTCAACCTTCCAGCTGATAGGTGCACTGCTGTGTGGCTTGTTAATGCCTTCTCCCTCTAGGGGATTTATGAATCTTATGTCATGTTTGAATGTTGCGTGTTTGATATTTCTCAGATCTGAAAGTAGATCTCTGGTTGATCAGTAAACTCTGTTTTGACCTTTTCTTTGACCCATTTTTTCTGTTGTGATTAGTCATTTTCTTGTCATGTGGTTAGCAAAGCTGAAAACAGCTCTACTCTCTGTTTCTTTTCGTCCAGTTGCTTTATTTTTCTAAAAACGGCTCTTTTTCCATTAGTTAAGATGTATCTGCAACAGAGTTAACAATTCCAGGACTATAATACTAATCCTCTGCGCCATGTTCCTGTGTTTGTGTGGTAAACAGAAAGAGATGACTGCTCGAATGTGCCACTGAGGGACCCGCGGACACATCGGGTGAACGCTTCCGTCCATCTTCAAGACTGAATCCGAGTGCAAAGAGCAAACAAATTCAGAGTCTATTTTTATATTTAAGTACAGTACTGTAATCTATTTTAGCCACATACTGTAGGTTTTAACCAAGAACCTTGAAGAGTGAGGCGTTCTGCTTCTTTTTTTTTTTTAAGTCCATTCGGACTTGTCATTGGAGCACAGTATTAAGAGAGGTGTATGTGTGTGTTCATGTTTTTCTGTTTTATTTGAATCGCAATCATTCCTGGATGCAATCTACTTTCTCTGACTTAAAATGATCTCAAATTAGAATTTCTTACTGTAAGTTTCTAAAATCTCTGTTGTAACATTAAATTGATCTCTTTAATTTCAGTTCATTAGTATTTAAATAAACACTGACTGGTTTTAAGTAATGCAGGTTATTAGTTTTCTTCTAGCACATTGAATTATAGGCTACTTATTCGCAAACATAAATATATAGTTTTTATCGTATGAGCTCGTTTAAAAAAAAAAAAGATGAAGGTGGTAAAGGTGTGCTGGTGACTCAGACGTGATGAAGGCCGTCTCGCGTTACACTCTGGGCCTCCGTCCTCACGGTATCTTCTCAGATGGCAAGCCTGCTGGTGTTTGTTGCAGATACGCTTCGCTGATGAAGGTTACACCTCATGTATCATCCCTCATGTTAAAAAAAACTAAGCCACAAACTCCCACCAGGTGGCGTCAGGCACCAAAACCTGCGTGTGTTGAGAAAATCCTGTTAATCTACATTTTTACTGCTGCAGCTCTTGCAAAATCTACCCAGTGGATCAGTTCTAGTCGTGAACCTGATTTGGTCTGAGCCGCTTACGTAAGAATCGGGCCAGACTGTACTGTGACGAACACAGAGGAAGGTTTGTTATGAATGAACCCCGCTCTGCACCATCGAGTCACCTGTCCTGAACGTGTCTGAGGGAAAACATTGAGCTTTAGAGGCAGCGTTTAGTCTTGAGATCAATTATGAACATTTTTTAATTCATTTTACGTTTAAAATACTAAAGAAAAAAATATATATTAAAAAACCATTTTACATATACTATATTAAAAAACCATTTTACATATACTGTACTGTAATATGAAAAGACAACAAAATGAAAGGTAGCAGAAAGAAGAAGAAATCTTATTACATATGCCCCTTTTTCCAAAACCAATTCAAACAATTTTCTGTGAGTAATCGAACAAAAAGAGTAACTCATCACAATCTAAAAGTTTCTAGTAATAAACATTTAAACTGAAACTTCGTACTGTATTTTGTTAACAATTTAGTTTTGATCTTTTTTTTTAAACACAAGCACTGATTTTGCATTTTTAACATCATTTCCTAAACCGTTCCACAAATCAATTCCCTGTATTGAAACAGACCATCCCTTTAAACTTCTGTACTGAGGTTTTGCAAAAATCTCATTTCCTGACTATAACAGCTCCTTCTCTTAACAAAATGTATTTGAACGTTTGAAGGCAGTGCGTTATTATGAGCTCTATACATTACTAATAAACTATTATAGTCCATCATAAAACTTCAGTAATTTGAGTAAGTTGTAATAATATATTTGATATATGACAGTAGGGCTTTCTTGTAATAATTCTCACAGCTCTTTTTTGTAAAATAAAAATAGGCGTTGTTATAGTTTTGCATGCATTTCCCCAAACTTCAACACAATAAATTAAATGTGGAACAAAAATTGTATTATACAGCAGATATAGAGCTTTTATCATTCAACAAATCCTTTACTTTATTCAGTACTGCAGTTGATCTTAATTTTAACAGAATTTAGTCAAAGTCAACTTTATTGTCAGATCTGCAATATGTACTGTACAGGACATACACAGGACCGAAATTGCGTTTCTCTCAGTCCCTCGGTGCAACAGTAAACATCTAAACATTGAAACACTGAAACATATAATAATAGACATAAGCATAAAATAGTAAAACTAACACTGTCCTGAGTTTTTTGCATAGTGGTATAAGAGTATGAAAATTTACACCAACTCTAAAACTAAAACATTAAACATTTAATGAACATAATACTGTCCTGAGTTTTTGCATACTAGTATAAAAAAAGAGTATAAAAAGTATAACTAAAATAAACTAAAGGTTTCTAGCATTGACATTTGCAAAGTGGCAAAGCAGCGTATGAGTTAATGTACACAGTATATGTATGAGGTAGTAGTTGATGTTGTTATAG
>JBBPBX010036751.1:18445-31315 GCA_038048925.1 Garcialebias charrua | reverse complement strand
TATTTAGTTTAAACCAAGTTTGTAGTTTAGCAAACTCCCTCTTCATAAGTTCACAAATTTGATTTAGGTCTCCACCCGAGCAAAAGAAGGTAGTGTCATCAGCAAACATAACACAATTTAGGAATTCAGACACCTTGATTATATCATTAATGTACAAAATAAACAACTTAGGTCCAAGAACCGATCCCTGAGGAACTCCACATGAAATATCACACAGATGAGATCTGACATCATCAATTTGCACAAACTGTTTTCTTCCTGTCAAATAACTTGATATCCATTGTAAAGCTGGGCCCCTAATACCGTATTTTTCCAGTTTTTCTAATAAAATAGTGTGGTCAATGGTATCAAAAGCCTTTTTTAAATCTACAAATAAACTTATACAATATTGTTTATTATCAACTGCTGTTGTAATATGTTCCATCAACTCCATAAGTGCTAGGGATGTTGAATTATTAGATCTAAAACCATATTGACTGTCACTTAAGATATCATTTTTATCAAGAAAGTTGCCCAGTCTGGACACAAACAATTTTTCAAGAATTTTAGAAAATTGAGGCAACAAAGATATGGGTCTATAATTATTAAATAAACATTTTACACCATTTTTGAAAATAGGAGTTACCTTGGCTATCTTATCAGGGAATATACCTTTTGAAAATGATAAATTACAAATACTGTATACTGTATGCAAATGGCTTAATAACATGATTAATTATCTCCTTCACAACCATCATATCAATGTCTTCACAATCTTTAGATCTTTTATCAGCAGATTTTTCAACTACCTTCAATATTTCTTCTTCCGTAGTTCCACTTAGAAACATACTGTTGACACAACTACTGATTAAATAGCTCACGTTTTTGTCTACTTTAGGAATTGAAGTAGCAAGATTTGATCCAACATTCACAAAATAATTGTTAAATCCATTTGCAATTTCCTTGTTATCATTAATTTCCATATTATTTTCCACAAAATGTTGTGACACTCCCGTATTACCCTTGTGTTTATTTAGAACGTTGTTAATTACTCGCCAAGTCATCCTCATATCACCACTGCTTGTATGTAATAATTGACTATAATATTCCCTCTTATGATTTCTTATAACACTTACTAATTTATTTTTGTACCGTTTGTATTTTTCTTCAGCTTCAGGAGTTCTTGATTTAAAAAAACATGAATAAAGAAGATTTTTCTTTTTACATGCGTTCCTCAGACCATTGGTCATCCAAGGATGATCAACTGTTTTTTTCTTAGTAAAATTCTGTTGCACACAATTTTTTTCAAACAAAACTCCCAAAATACTCATAAAGGTATCATACGATTTGTCTTGCTCAGAGACAGAGAGATGGCTGGGAGTCGAGCCGCGACTTTCTGGTCCACGGTCAGCCGCCCTACCTCTACCCCATCTCGGCCCCCTAATAAACAAGAAAGCATGTTAAAATAAAAAAAGTTAGAGCCTGAATTTTGTTTTCAAACATAAACAAAGCACTCACTCCAATTTTCGAAGGATGATCACAGCAACAAAAGGTTAGATTACTCACATGTGCTGAAACATTTAGGCATTTAAATTACCCCCACCACCACAATGCATGTGGTGACACACTCATATGAGTAATCCCCCTCCCCCACCAACATTCACTCTCTGCTCCACACGCGACAAAAGCATCAACTTGCTTCACTACCTGCACATGTGCTTACTTTACATATCGTCGTGACAATCTACGGAAGGGTATCGCTGTCATCAATGAAATAATATTTTTTGAGCTTATGTCGTAAAAACGTGATACGTACGTAGTAATAACGTGATATTATGTAGTAAAAACGTGATATTATGTAGTAAAAACGTGATACGTATGTAGTAATAATGTGATATTATGTAGTAATAACGTGATATTATGTAGTAATAACGTGATATTATGTAGTAAAAATGTGATATTATGTAGTAAAAACGTGATATGTATGTAGTAATAACGTGATATTATGTAGTAATAACGTGATATTATGTAGTAAAAACGTGATACGTATGTAGTAATAACGTGATATTATGTAGTAAAAACGTGATACGTATGTAGTAATAACGTGATATTATGTAGTAATAACTTGATATTATGTAGTAAAAACGTGATACGTAGTATCACGTTATTACATCTTACATAAAGCCGCAGCAGTATAAAACCGCGCCACCAACAATCAGACATGAAAAAGGAACATACAGTCGGGTAATCAGTGGTATTCAAAAAATAATCTATCACAATTTGTCTTAGGACACTCCATGATAAAGTCTAGAAAACTCTACCAGCTTTAGCACGAATAAAACAAGACATGTTGCGTTTCATGGCAAGCAGGGAGATTGTCCGTGAAAGTCATTTCAGATAAGCACAGTCTCTAGATGGCATTTAGCTCGGCTCCATTCTGAAAGCACACGGAGACCTCTGGG
This sequence comes from Garcialebias charrua, assembly GCA_038048925.1. Lineage (NCBI taxonomy): Eukaryota > Metazoa > Chordata > Actinopteri > Cyprinodontiformes > Rivulidae > Garcialebias > Garcialebias charrua. Next base: position 28,874 of record JBBPBX010036751.1, on the reverse strand, counting down.
GGGGGGGGGCAGCGAGTTCTCAACAGCTTTCACTCCAGGAGAAGATTGCAGACAGCCTTCTTTTTCCAAGGTTGCTCACAGTCCAGATTAGATTAGTCGCTTATTTATTTTCAGGCCAGGCTACAGTGTACTTTTGACTGCAGCCTTGAAGTCCAGGTGCTGTTCAGGTCCAAATCCGAATCATGTGAGGTTCCGAGCTACAAATCCTTGTCTGTGCCCTGGTGGGGCTGTAAACGAGTCCCAAAGCGCACCGTCCGCGGCTGTTCGCCGCTGCTCCCACTGTGCGGTTCAGCTCGTACAACAGCTGGCTTGTTGAGGTCATAGCCCGGATCAGAGAATCTGGTTGAGCAGGGAGTCTCGCCAGCGCGTTGATCGCCGCGGCCGCCTCCCTCAGCTTCCAGTAGCAGAAAACATCCGCCATCCCAAAAGGCAGAGCAACTGCCACCAATATTCCAATAATCCACAGAACTTTAACGTCTTCGACAGAGAGAACGGTCAGACACATTGGCCACGAGTCCATAGTGTATCCCACTGCATGCGTGTCGAAGGGGCAAGCCGCTTCTCCTGGTCCGGTGTGCTTCGTTGAAAAAATGTTATCAATAGAGAAAACAGCCCACGTAAATAAATCCATTCCAAATTGGTTCGAGTGAGCGCTGAAGAGTTAAAGACGAGACAAAATGCAAGCAGGGAGGAGGAAAACTTAGGGGGGGAGAGGAGCAATAAGAGATGCGACCTGCTTCGCCGAGTGCCAGAAGATGTATCACGTTTTTACTACATAATATCACGTTTTTACTACATAATATCACGTTATTACTGCATATGTATCACGTTTTTCCTACATAAGCTCAAAAAATATTATTTCATGGATGACAGCAATACCCTTCCGTACAAATCTAATCCTCTGTGACGAAAACAACAACAGTAGCTTTACTCAGCAGAAAAATCAAAAGTGGTGTCTCTACAGCCTGGCCTCAAATGAGTCTGTGCAGAGCCAGGCTGGGCCAGGCCAGACTAGTTAGGCTCGCCTCTGATAAATATGATCCGGTCAAGTTCAGCCAGGTGCACAGTGCTGCCCCATGGTAGCCAAACTGACAAAAACAGATAAGAACCAACTACCCGTGGCATATACCCTAGTAGGGTATATCATAGATATTAAACACTAGATACCCCATCGGAAGCTGAACGGCGTAACCACGTCGCCGCCATATTGGAGGAGGAGACGAGTGTACTTGGTAGAGACGGGAGAAAACAAAATGCCTCGTAGTTGTGCGGCTTGGAATTGCTGTAACCGTTTAGATGTCAAATCAAAATCAGAAGGAATTACCTTTCACAGGTAAGGCATAACACTTTCTCTAGATTGTATTTAAGCTATAGTCTGGACGATTTTCACAATTATAACATTGTTTTGGAACCGAAAACTAGTCAACGAAAATACTATGGTTATGGTTTCCCGCTCCTCAGATTTCATTGATACAGTTACTTAGATGGTATTTACTTTAGTCTGCACACGGCATTAAACAACAATATATACACATATATTGATAATTACGAGAATAATGTCAAGAAAGTCAAATTAAAACGATTAAGTCATAATAAATCAAGATCTGTTTTGATCAGCTTGATCAAGCAGCAGCCAGTTTCTCTCTGTTGTACTGCTCGTACAGATAACATGTGAGCTAACTTATTTATGTTTAATTCTTGAAAAAATTATAACAGTTAACTTCAAAACAGTCCTCGTTTTAACACAAACGCAAAACTTATTTTTGTAGGAATTCTCATAATGGATGGCTGTACTAGAAAATGTAATTTTCCTTCGAGGATTATTATTAATAATAATAATAAAATTGTAATTTAACAACTGAGTTAATATATCCAGTCAAAATGGAACTGTTAAAGGTTTAAAATTGTAAGAAAGATTTTATGGTACTATTACCAACTGTATCCCTTATTCAGAAGATAAAATAACAAATAAATGAATTGGCTCAGTCAAGCATTTTGTTAGTTTGTTGTTGCTGTGTGTTTAGCTTTTGTTCTTCTTTATAGGTTTCCTAAAGATAGTGTTAGGAAGAGAAACTGGGAAGTTGCGCTGAGGAGGGAAGGGTTTTCAGCCAGTTCATCTTCAGCACTCTGCAGCAAGCATTTCAAACCTGAACACTTTGACAGAACGGGTCAGACAGTGCGGCTCAAAGATGGAGCTGTTCCTTCTGTCTTTAGTTTCCCTGCTCACCTCCAAAAGGTATTTATGTTAAAATAGTTTGGAAGATAAATGAATGCTGTGCTAATGCACTTTTTCTGAATGTGAAGGAGTTTATTTGCTTTGTAATGTGACTAAAAATTATCTTTTACTTTAGCCTGTTTCTACCAGAACAACAGAGACATCAAAGAAGGCTCAAGAAGCTCTCTCAGTGGACTGCTCCCAATCTGTTCAAAACAGTGATGAGCCCCTGCCTGTTGTGAGTACCCATAGTGGACACTAATCAAACAGTTGTGTACATCCCTTCTTAGTTCAAATCTCTTGTCATCCTACCACCTTTCACTAGGTCACTTTTTAAAGACGTTTAATTTGACAATCCTTTGTGTGCACTATAGGACCACTCCTATGCTCTACCTTCTTCATCAGATGAGTTGAAGGCCAAACTCATTGCTGCCTTGGATAGGGTGGAGAGTCTGGAGAAAGACAAAAACAATTCAATGGCTCGAGAAAGGAGGGCAAAGAACAAAGTGCGCAACACTTTAGAAGAACTTAGAGAGAAGTCACTCATAAATGATGAGCTGAAAGACAAGCTTGAGTCATTCTCAGGTAAATGAAAACATAAATTTTACATTAGTTTTTCTTCTTTAGGATAAAATTAATTCTAACTCGGTGAAATCTGACTGTGTTGAGTCTGTTTATTCATGTTTTCTCAGGGGGCTGGAACAATAACCCTTCAGCTGGGCAGTTTGAAGCCATTTTTCGTCATCTGATGGTGCAATGTGGGGTGTCTCCAAGTGGATCAGGAAATGTGGCAGTACAGGATGCAACTGTGTTTCTGCCTGCTCTCGAACTGTCATCTTCTCCCACAGCAGAAGTAACCGAAGAGCTGCCATCGCCATTTGCAAATACTTGTGCAATTGTGCGTGACCACATTTATCTGCCAACACGCTTCGGTGGTCTTGTTGACAATGCAATTGTCTACATCTCGGGGTTTGTGGTCCGGAAAATCTTAAAGAAGCTTGTGTATGACGTATGCCGTGGTAGCTTGGTATCTGATGCTGTACCCATAGATATTAAACACTAGATACCCCATGGAATGCTCTCGCCTATTGGAGCCGACGAGATTTCAGGCGGCCATCTTGGTGGTGGACACCGCTCCAATCAGCCTTATATATTTGACAGGCACAATAAAATATCAGCACATTTAATCAATCATAACACGCTGAATAGTAATCCTGTTGTCACATATTTAAATTTTAGGCATACAGCAAATAAAACTGCATGTATAGAAACGTATAGTTTAGCATATTTAAATAATTTTGGTGGAATACAATACTGGATGACATGTTTAGCAAGACACAACCAAAGAAGATGCAATTTATTCACACACACACATTATGTATACATATTCAGATACTGTAATTATATATATATATATATATATATATATATATATATATATATATATATATATATATATATATATTCAGATAAGCATATATGTAACTATATATATAACTACTGTATATATATAACTAGAACACTACAGTCACCCATCAAAATACATTACGTTATCAGTTGAAATTATTGAAGTCTTATGATTTAGTTAATTATAATATTTTGCAGGTTATGTATAATGCTCATAAAATGTATTACCTTTGAACATCCAATCACATTTTGTTAAGAGGGAACGTAGTTACAATCTGAAGGGATTAATGTTTTTAAAACCTAAAATTCAAATAAATTTAAAGGACAGATGTACTTCAGTCCAAGGAATACGATTATGGAATACTCTGAATAGTGATTGTAAAAACGCTGGCTCTATTAATTTGTTTAAAATAATGATAAAAAATTGTTAAAGAAATATGAAATTCTATGATTTGTATTTATAAGAGCTGCTGTTTAGGAGCTGAAGTTTTGTTTTGTTATTATTTGAAACTATTATTATTATAGTTAATATATTTTTTTAATGGGGCAGATATAAGATTTTTTCTCCTTTCTGCTACCTTTCATTTTATTTGATATGTATTTTTTGTATGTGAATTTGTTTGTTTTGAAATGAAATTACTATTGTCAAAAGATTATATGTACAATAAAAATAAAATGCAAATACAATGAAATGAAAAGCAGCTGAGAGAAGAGAAAAATCTGCCCCTTTAATAAGTAATTTATGTTGCACTTTATATTATGAATTATAATGAATGAATTCACACACCCTCCCAGGACCACAAAGAATACAAAAAATTTACATAGCCTCTCATTTTTTATTAGTTTTTAGGCTATTTGGAGCCAACAAAGATTTTCAACAACACACATACACGTTATATACACTATATACATTTTTTCCTAGTAAGGCACTAAAAGCCCTTAAAAAGAATGGTTTTGCACGTTTTTTTTCTTGTGTTGCCACTCTGAAATTGTGTCGTTTTCAGTTTGGCAATGTGGTGCAGTCTTAATTTATGGAACACAGAAACGACAAGGGACATCAACACATAGTGATGATTGTCTATTCCACACTGTGTTTCCTGAATGTGCTCACCCAGACAGAACACATCCTCAGCACCAACATCAGCCCGTACAAACTGATCAATATAGGACAAACTGACAGCTTGCCTGGACACAGACTGGCGGATGAAACGTTCAGCTGACCTGACTACCCTCAAAGTCCCTGCAGATGGTATCATTAGACCCCCTTTGTTTCTTAGTTTAAGTAAGTGGTAGCTCTGGTCAAAAGATGTAGGTACAGCCATAGATATTAAACACTAGATACCCCATCGGAAGCTGAACGGCGTAACCACGTCGCCGCCATATTGGAGGAGGAGACGGGAGAAAACAAAATGCCTCATAGTTGTGTAGTTGTGCGGCTTGGAATGTAACTGTTTAGATGTCAAATCAAAATCAGAAGGAATTACCTTTCACAGGTAAGGCATAACACTTTCTCTAGATCAGACCTGGGCATTGTAAGGCCCCAGGGCCACATGCGGCCCTTTGGTTGACTCTGACCGGCCCCCGTAAGGGGAGTTACAACAAAAAAATAGTTTCTAATTTTACCTCATTTGTGGACTGCATTGCTTTAATTTTGATGTCTTTTTAAAATTCACGTACAAAATGATGCAATATGTAAATCAAGACATGCGCAATGTGCATGATTGCATTGTTGTCAAGTCACAAGACAACGTTAGCCCTCAAAAATGTCCACTCATGCTTTTTATTTTGTTGATTAATCATAACTAATACTTTTACCAGTTTGTCTAAACAATGATATTTACTGCTTTTAATAAAGAAATACTATTAATATGCAGTATTGAATTATGTCATTTTGCCCGGCCCCCCACAATATTTTATATTTCTCATGTGGCCCCATGGAAAAAATAATTGCCCACCCCTGCTCTAGATTGTATTTAAGCTATAGTCTGGACGATTTTCACAATTATAACATTGTTTTGGAACCGAAAACTAGTCAACGAAAATACTATGGTTATGGTTTTCTGCTCCTCAGATTTCATTGATACAGTTACAGTACTTAGATGGTATTTACTTTAGTCTGCACACGGTATTAAACAACAATATATACACATATATTGATAATTACGAGAATAATCTCAAGATTCTATTAGAATAAAAGTCAAATTAAAACGATTAAGTCATAATATTACGATAATCAAGATCTGTATCAAGATCTGTTTTGATCAGCTTGATCAAACAGCAGCCAGTTTCTCTCTGTTGTACTGCTCGTACAGATAACATGTGAGCTAACTTATTTATGTTTAATTCTTGAAAAAATTATAACAGTTAACTTCAAAACAGTCCTCGTTTTAACACAAACGCAAAACTTATTTTTGTAGGAATTCTCATAATGGATGGCTGTACTAGAAAATGTAATTTTCCTTCGAGGATTATTATTAATAATAATAATAAAATTGTAATTGAACAACTGAGTTAATATATCCAGTCAAAATGGAACTGTTAAAGGTTTAAAATTGTAAGAAAGATTTTATGGTACTATTACCAACTGTATCCCTTATTCAGAAGATAAAATAACAAATGAATTGGCTCAGTCAAGCATTTTGTTAGTTTGTTGTTGCTGTGTGTTTAGCTTTTGTTCTTCTTTATAGGTTTCCTAAAGATAGTGTTAGGAAGAGAAACTGGGAAGTTGCGCTGAGGAGGGAAGGCTTTTCAGCCAGTTCATCTTCAGCACTCTGCAGCAAGCATTTCAAACCTGAAGACTTTGACAGAACGGGTCAGACAGTGCGGCTCAAAGATGGAGCTGTTCCTTCTGTCTTTAGTTTCCCTGCTCACCTCCAAAAGGTATTTATGTTAAAATAGTTTGGAAGATAAATGAATGCTGTGCTATTGCACTTTTTCTGAATGTGAAGGAGTTTATTTGTTTTGTAATGTGACTAAAAATTATCTTTTACTTTAGCCTGTTTCTACCAGAACAACAGAGACATCAAAGAAGGCTCAAGAAGCTCTCTCCATTTTTCAGGCATTATTAAGGTATGTACAACAATTTTCAGTTTTTTAAATTTTGTTTCACCATTGTTACTTGTTGCTTTCACATTTCTAAGTGTGAAAATCATTTAGTGGTTTCTTGAAGTTATTTTTGTCATGATAACACAGACAAAACAATTTCTTGTGAAGGTACCTATCTGTGGTGGGATTCATCATCAACATTGACACGCTGATGTTGATGATTCCTGAACAGCTTCAGCAACAGCAGTACATCTGCACCTATCGCTTTAGCCAAGATCACTTGGAACTACTCTTCAATTCCATCAGGGCATCAGGTGGTCATTTCTTTCTTTTTTTCACTTTGGTTTGTTTGTATGCATGCATGTATGTCACATTGTTTACAGTGTTGTGATTACATCATTAGTTTTTCTTCTTTAGGATAAAATTAATTCTAACTCGGTGAAATCTGACTGTGTTGAGTCTGTTTATTCATGTTTTCTCAGGGGGCTGGAACAATAACCCTTCAGCTGGGCAGTTTGAAGCCATTTTTCGTCATCTGATGGTGCGGTGTGGGGTGTCTCCAAGTGGATCAGGAAATGTGGCAGTACAGGATGCAACTGTGTTTCTGTCTGCTCTCGAACTGTCATCTTCTCCCACAGCAGAAGTAACCGAAGAGCTGCCATCGCCATTTGCAAATACTTGTGCAATTGTGCGTGACCACACTTATCTGCCAACACGCTTTGGTGGTCTTGTTGACAATGCAATTGTCTACATCTCGGGGTTTGTGGTCCGGAAAATCTTAAAGAAGCTTGTGTGTGACGTATGCCGTGGTAGCTTGGTATCTGATGCTGTACCTACATCTTTTGACCAGAGCTACCACTTACTTAAACTAAGAAACGAAGGGGGTCTAATGATACCATCTGCAGGGACTTTGAGGGTAGTCAGGTCAGCTGAACGTTTCATCCGCCAGTCTGTGTCCAGGCAAGCTGTCAGTTTGTCCTATATTGATCAGTTTGTACGGGCTGATGTTGGAGCTGAGGATGTGTTCTGTCTGGGTGAGCACATTCAGGAAACAGTGTGGAATAGACAATCATCACTGTGTTGAGGTCCCTTGTCGTTTCTGTGTTCCATAAATTAAGACTGCACCACATTGCCAAACTGAAAACGACACAATTACAGAGTGGCAACACAAGAAAAAAAACGTGCAAAACCATTCTTTTTAAAGGCTTTTAGTGCCTTACTAGGAAAAAATGTATATAGTGTATATAACGTGTATGTGTGTTGTTGAAAATCTTTGTTGGCTCCAAATAGCCTAAAAACTAATAAAAAATGAGAGGCTATGTTAATTTTTTATATTCTTTGTGGTCCTGGGGGAGGGTGTGTGAATTCATTCATTATAATTCATATAATATAAAGTGTAACATAAATTACTTATTAAAGGGGCAGATTTTTCTCTTCTCTCAGCTGCTTTTCATTTCATTGTATTTGCATTTTATTTTTATTGTACATATAATCTTTTGACAATAGTAATTTCATTTCAAAACAAACAAATTCACATACAAAAAATACATATCAAATAAAATGAAAGGTAGCAGAAAGGAGAAAAAATCTTATATCTGCCCCATTAAAAAAATATATTGACTATAATAATAATAGTTTCAAATAATAACAAAACAAAATCTTCAGCTCCTAAACAGCAGCTCTTATAAATACAAATCATAGAATTTCATATTTCTTTAACAATTTTTTTATCATTATTTTAAACAAATTAATAGAGCCAGCGTTTTTACAATCACTATTCAGAGTATTCCATAATCGTATTCCTTGGACTGAAGTACATCTGTCCTTTAAATTTATTTGAATTTTAGGTTTTAAAAACATTAATCTCTTCAGATTGTAACTACGTTCCCTCTTAACAAAATGTGATTGGATGTTCAAAGGTAATACATTTTTATGAGCATTATACATAACCTGCAAAATATTATAATTAACTAAATCATAAGACTTCAATAATTTCAACTGATAACGTAATGTATTTTGATGGGTGACTGTAGTGTTTTCTAGTTATATATATACTGTATACAGTAGTTATATATATAGTTACATATATGCTTATCTGAATATATATATATATATATATATATATATATATATATATATATATATATAATATATATATATAATTACATTATCTGAATATGTATACATAATGTGTGTGTGAATAAATTGCATCTTTTGTTGTGTCTTGCTAAACATACATTAAAGTAGTATTGTATTCCACCAAAATTATTTAAATATGCTAAACTATACGTTTCTATACATGCAGTTTTATTTGCTGTATGCCTAAAATTTAAATATGTGACAACAGGATTACTATTCAGCGTGTTATGATTGATTAAATGCGCTGATACTTTATTGTGCCTGTCAGGCTGAGTGGAGCGGTCTCCACCCCCAAGATGGCTGCCTGAAATCTCGTCGGCTCCAATAGGCGAGAGCATTCCATGGGGTATCTAGTGTTTAATATCTATGGTGTAAAGATCGCCATCCTGTGCCTGTGAACCGGAAGTACGCCATCTGGCCCATGAATGCGGAAGTGCTAGAAAGGAAGTCCGTGGCATATAGCCTAAGAGGCTATATGCCACGGACTTCCTTTCATGTAGCAGTGCAATCAGTGGTAACACACACAGAAAGTTGGAAAAGCAGAGATGCTATTGTTGCTTGTTTCATGCACACTACTGCAGATACATTATTTGAAACAGATTTAAATTTGCTTTTGCACCTCCCACCAACACAAAAAGGTTCAGAAACTTAAGCTCTTTTAGGTTTAGGTGTCTCTTTATGAACTGGAAATAGAGATGCTGACGTAAGGCCTCTGCTGTACCTGCCCACAAACACTTTGAGCCTCAGAAACCAAAACGACAGAGTCGTTTTTAACAAGTGTCTGTCTCCTTCCCGACACTGTCACCATCAAACGTTTGCTCAAATGATTATTAACAGAAATAAATTGTAAAGAGAGTAAAAAAAAAAAAAACTGCTGGGACCATTTTTAGCCGAGCTAAGAATGATTTTTCTGTGTTTTAATGTCTCGTTAATGAACCTTTAGGGCCTTCGCTGGTGTGAAACAGCCTTCCACTGTCAGTCACGTGTGTCCGCTCTGTTTCTAAAGGCTCTTTTTATTTTGTTCGCTTTAATTGCAGCTAATAGTGAGGACACTATATAAGTAGTGCTGTCATTTATTTATTTTAGTATAATTATTTGCTTTAATGCTTTGTTCTTTAATATCATATACAGTATAGTTGATTTGAACGATTCTAAGTTTTTTGTCGTTCTCTTAGTTTAGTTCACAGCACTCGGGAAACGTGCTTTACAAATAAAATCTATTTGGTGTTGTGTGGACATTCTTGCCAACTAGTTGTGGGGTATTTGTATTTAAGTGCTTTTGTAAGATGGTCTTGGCAGAGGAAAGAATGTAAACGAGAAAATAATATGTCAGCCCAAAAACACGTTCAAAATAGTGCAGATGATTCAAAGAGGTTTGCAGAGCGTGAGGTGACAGAAAGTGAAGGGACACATGCAGGAGGATGTGGTAAATGGTTAGTACCTTTTACAGAAAAACCACAATAGAAATGTCCATGTCTCTTTGGTCAAGTACAACTTTTTTTTTGTTTTTTTTGTTTACCAAGATAAATCAATATTCTTCCTTCAATTTCAGCATTCAGTCTAGAAAAACAATAGTTTTCCTGACATATAAATATATTGATAGTTATGTCTTAAAACTCTTTA